>PVLC010004286.1:0-86608 GCA_004027655.1 Graphiurus murinus
GTGGTACTAGGGATTGAACTCAGGGGCGTTCTACCTCCGAGCTATGCCCCCAGCCCTATTTTTTATTCTTTATTTTGAAACCGGGTCTCACTAAGTTGTGGAGTGCCTCACTAAGTAGCTGAGGCTGTCCTCGAACCCGGATCCTCCGGTCTCAGCCTCCCGAATGCTGGGATTACAAGCGTGCGCCACCACGCCCGGCCATTGTGTTTCTTTTTGTGGGAAGTTTTCCTTTAGAAAGCATTTCTCAGGTATGTAATTGGGGATTTCCTGCAACTGGGAAAGTTAATTACCCTGTGTGAATCACTTTTGTGGTAGGTTTGTTTTAAGATGTTAACTCAATTCTTTCTTTATTTGTGGCAATCTAGAGCTCAATAGAGAATGTAGTGAATGAGGGAGTCTCAATACAGACAGGGACACACCATGAAAGATGAAGAAATGGGGACAAGCCAGACACGGTGGCAAAAGTTTGTAATCCCAACATTTGGGAGGCTGAGACAGGAGGATCACAGATTCATGGTCAGCCTCAGCAATGTGGTGAGGCCCTCCACAACTTAGTGAGACCCCGTTTCAAAATAAAATAAGACTGGGGCTGTAGCTGTAGCTCAGAGGTAGAATGTTCCTGGGTTTAATGCCCAGTAACACCCCCCCACACACACCCCAAAGTATTGGGGACAGAGACGGATGATGGTAAGGCATTTCATATACTTTACATTTTAGCATTTACTAAGAAATCAAACAAATACCAGTCATTTGTTCCTCATTATGTTATACATGAGAGCATGTGCACTATCCCACAGACAGGAGCATCCAGTGACCCTCAAGTTTTGTCAAACCTCAGATAGGGCACCAACACCTCTCTCTGAAAGCCACTACTGTCCAGGCACAGGTAGCACATCCATCGACGTAAAGGTGCCCAGCCATGTCTGCATGTGCATGTAAGATAAGCATCAGGGTCTAAGGATGTGCTGAATTAAGTTTCTATAGGAACAACAAAAAAGGCAGCATGTGATGACATTAAAGAATTTCGGACATAGTAAAAGGAAGTTTGTCCTTTATCGGAATGTGTCCACAAGCAATCCGTGCAGTTTTATTCTTGTTGCGTTCCTTCAGAACTTGGTGAAAACGACACCACTTCAAAGAAGACAGACATTGGCCAGAGGTGTCCCTCATCTGCTGATATTCCAGGAGAAGGGGGGGGGCGGGGAAGAGTGGGTGATGAAAGTGGAACAGTGGTCGGCTCCATTACTTCATTAATCAAGTGGAGGCATTCTGAAAAATGTTTCTCTGCAGTCACAGCCATCTATATTTTGGTGTTAATCTGCGCCCCGTGGCAGGGTTTTGTGAGAAGAAACAATGGGCAGTTGTATCACCCCCCTTCCCCCCAATTGTTGTAGCCCCTGTCAGAAGGCTCCGAGGATGATGCAGGTCTGTATCAGCCAGATAAGGGAAAAGAGGATTCCGAATGGCTTTGGAGAGACTCTGTGGGGGTAGAGTGTGCCGTTTTGGACTAGAGGAGCCGTGGAATACAGCAGAGGCCCTTAATGGGATCCTAAGAGTTCCGTGCCAAGCCTTCTGCCGCTTCTCGAAGATTTTCCAGTGAAATATTTTGATGGGAAAAATTGTGGGACTGTCAGAGGGGCTGAGATTCAAGACATTGATTTAAATCATTTGCTCCATAATCTGTGATTCGTCAATCCAGGCCCAAAAGACAAAAAAGACACCTATGCAGACCTCAAGGAACCTCCTAGAATATGTATGAGGTCACTTTTAATTTGCCAACAGTGAGTTTCCAAGCTGTTGTCATCTTGAGTTCTGTGGGAGTGGCCAGTACATTCTCTCTACTGTAAATTTCCTTTTTTAATGGCCAGATCAAATATGAAAGTATTTTTATAATGTTGATTCCATTTTGGCAGGTCTTGGTATCCACATATGGTTCAGTTAAGCTTTTTGGAGCCTCATATACCTTTGTTATTTATTGGTATTTTTGAAAGAGGACAAATGTGTTATTTTTACTTTGGATTAAAAAAAATACATATTAAATGTTTCAAAAATAATCCATACAGGTAGAATACCAGTCAGCTCTAGCATCTGATGTGCTGTTCTTTGTATAGCTAAAATAAAATCATTCTCATTCTTGAAGGAATAATAAGACAGCTGAAGCTCCAGGGGAATATAACCAGTATTTTATAATACAGCATAATAATAATGTACTGCAAGAAATGAATGGGTGCAAGAAAAGTTGGCATGAGTTAACATGGTGCTAACTTTAAGCCTCTTCAGGCTTACAGATGCTGGCCTTCTTTTCTTTCATTTGTTCTGCTATTGTCCTGATCTTTTATGAATAAAAATACAGACACAAAGAATAAAAACAAAGTGGTTGTCAGGTGGATGAACGGTAGACAATAACCTCTCATACCAAGAGAAGCACAGTGCTTAGTTAGGAAAACTGAGCCCGCCAGAAGTGAAGACGGGCCCCTTGCAGAGGCTTGGCTGATGGAAACTTAGTCTTCAACTTGAATGTCTTGACTTTGATGAATTTAACTCAGACTCTTGACTTTTGATTAAAATAATGTCTGTGTGAAAATAAGAAGAGAGATAAACGAAAATGGCATATCTGTCAGTGTCATTTCAAAGCACAACTTTTTCTTCCTAAAAAACATGCACTGGAAGGATAGATCATCATGAATAATAATATATACCCAGTGTGTTTAATTTTTTAATATAGTCATTTATTTTTTTCTTGAAATTTTTCTTGAAATTATTCATTTGATAAACTTATTAAAATGGACACAATCTAAACTGTTGCCCTAGATAACATAGGGGTCTGGATAAGAGTAGAAATAGACCTATTTCAGTGTTACCCTAACTAAGCCCCTACCATGTAGTATGCCTTCTGAGTGGTGTGTTACTTTTATCTTCTTCACAGTCAAATGAGAGGGTAGTGAAATAATTGTTTTATTATTTCATAATTATTTTAGCGATCTTCCACCACTGCATTTACTAGCAGTTAAATGACTAAAAATTATTCCTTTCTCTAATGTTAGATAATTGTGATAAAAGTCTTGAAGCAAAGCTTGACTCAGTTTTTATTAAGTATGTACTGTAAGTCAGGAACTCTGCTAAAAAGTAGGGGCACAAAGGTCTGAAATTTCATCAAACAGAATTATTTCTTGTATGATTACTTAAATATATCTGACTTCTATCCATAGACTTTTTATATTGCTTTAAGCAAACTGAACACATAAGAAGCAATATTCACACACATGCAGGCCTGTACATGCATACACACAGAGAATAAATGGTTGCTTTTTAAGCCAACAAGTAAAATAAAAAAAACAATTTTATTTTGCTTATACTCTTTAACTTTCCTAAATAAAAGAGTCTAATGAAGTAATCATACCTCTGTTGTTGAAAGAATTACAAACATCTCAAGATTTTCTTTTCTGAGATTAAACATTATAAATATTAATAAAGTTTCTAACACTGTTATGATAATTCCCTATTTTGGCTCATGTTGAAAGCCCAAATTGCCAAATTACCATAAAAATATTTTATGTTATCTAATAAGTAACTTAGAACAAGCATAGAGCATTAGGGTTAAATGAGAAATGTGTGCATGTAGGCCTTTACCAGCTTGTACGTAACAAAGATGTATGATTACAATGCACCAATATAAAATAAATAGATAAAATAAATAAATAAATAAATAATTAAAAATTGGAAAAAAGGTATTTCTAATTATGGACCACATAGTGCCTCATGAGAAGATTTCAGTTTAGTTAAAGTGGTAAATCTAGTGAGAGAAGAAAAAAGAAATGTGAGAAGTGAAAAATATATGCCAGCAAAATAAAACTCATATTATATATTGCATATTTCATATTACAAAATAACAGTCAAATTACATATTTCAATTTTCTCATATTATAGTCAGCCCTCCATATCTATGGCTTCCTCATTCATGAATTCACCAACAATAGATGGAAAATATTCAGGAATAAAAATTGCTTCTATACTGCACATGAACAGACAGACTTTTTTTCCTTGTCACTACTCCCTAAACAGTACAGCATAACAACTATTCACAAAACACTTACATTGAATTAGGTATTAAGCAAAATCTAGAGATGATTTAAAATATATGGGAGAATAGTGTTGGCTATATGTAAATATAGGTCATTTTGTATAAGCAACTTGAGCACCTGTGGGTTTTGGTATCTGTAGCAGGTCCTGAAGCCAACCTCCTTGGATACTGAGGGACCAATGCATTTGATTTTCTCTGATTTTTCACTTTTCCTAATGTGCATTCTATTCTCCATGAGTCTAAATTACTACCAACTACTTAGGACCTTCATTGAGATGGTGAAATACATCCTTTGACATTATATGAGATGCAAATAATTTCACTGAGTTAGGCATACTGAATTTTATCTTTAATTTTCATTATTTACCACTAGTCTTAAGAAATAGAGTGGTTTAGTAGCAATATAACTATTATAAAATATTGATAATATATGCTATTTGCTGTAAATCTTGCATACAGTTGGAGGGGACAAATGGGTGCTCAGTCTAAGATTGTTGTATCTCCTTTGCTACTGAAGACTTTGAAAAGAGAAGCACAGCATCTCATGTTAGTTACTTTGGCAGCATCTAAGGGAATAGACTTTCTTCTGTTTTAGTTGCATTTTCTCCATGGTTCTCCAAGTTATCTTTGCTAGTGCATACAGTTATCTCAAAGTTGAAAGGATGGAAATCAGGAAAAGTATAGTTTATTTTAACTAATCAATCAATACAATCTAATCTTTTCCATCATTTTACTGTATTGTTTTACCCGTTCTTCACTAAATGCATTGTAATGTGAACTTATTTTTTTACCATCACACAATACAATATATTCATAATGCATATAACATTGAAAAGTTTCTCAGTAATATGCTTCTGTTTTGCAGATGTTACTCATTTCAAAATCTATGCAGTCCATGTTGATCAATTGTAGAATGATAGAAGTTTTAAACACTTTGATCTAGTGGACCTAACATGGTAAAAATATTGGGTTCCCAATTTCTTCACCTGAGATTAATGGTAATATTATATTGATATCAGAGCAGTGTTTCATCACTGGAACATGTGGGAAGAAAGCAGACTCCACTGTGAAGTGACTACTCACAGAGTTTCATACATTGGAGCTTGAGTTTCTTTATAATGCTTTAAAAATACTGTATACTGAGTGCAGTTAAATACACTAGAAAACTGATAGGGAGATACCATCATAACTCCACAGGAATTAATTATACTTTTATAGTTTCCATTGATATTTATAATGCTCATTATACCATTAACAATTTGATCCTAAGTAAGGATGAAGTTTGTTATTATTCTGTGGGATCTTAAATAGGAATTATAGGTTAACCTTCTTTGAATATTTTCTGCTAACCATATGCACTATGTAATATAATGACTTCAGAAATAGGTAAAGAAAAAAACCGTGTTTTTAATGACAATGCAAATAAACATATTTTAAAAATATTTTACCACCTTTATTTCTGTCAAATTCTGGGAATAACCTAACCTGCATTGCCATTGAGATACAGTAAATTTTTTAATCAGTTCTGCTCATTCTTTTATAAAAAGATTGTGTTGGTTTTAAACATTTAGCATCCAATATGGCTGTTCTTAATTTATCATTGAGATTAGGAATATAGACAATTAGGTTAGAAAGCAAAACTAGCCTTAAGCTTTTTAAAAAGAATTTATTTAATGGAGTAAGTCCAGATCCCCAAATTTCTCTCTGTATGTCTTGATTCCCTCTTTAGAGACAGTATCACTGATTTATAAGGATTATTGTCTTGGGTCCTGTGTCAGGGAGTTGAGAGGGGAAAGCAGTAGGATTGCATTTTCAGGAGGCCACATGTGCACTCTTTGATCTGGGTACAGTGTGCCTCAGGGAATAAGTTCAATCTTGATTTCTTTAGTCAATCATCCACTATCAGGTACCACTGCCCTGATTAGCAGGCTGAAGAGAAAGAGCATATCATGGGTGTGTGTTACAGAGATGAAAAATAGTGATGAGCCTCTTGGCAAGAGAGTCAGCTCCTGGCTTCACTATGTGGCATTTGCTTTCTCTTTGCATAAATCCCCTTAGTGCATGAAAGAACAAAAATCAGCCTTTCCATGTACGATTCCATAAGCTGATGATTTTTTTCAGATAGTTTCTTTTTTGTTTGTTTGTTTAATTCATTGTTGTAAAATGGAAACTGGAATGAGAATGAGCTGGAGGCATCGTAGTATATTCTAGGAGACATTCAAATGTAGCCGTGCCTGCTTCACACTCCTGCCATTCTGTGAACCAGGACCACGCTAACCTTGTGGAATGTTCAGTGCCACACCTGTGCTCGTCCTGTCTCTTCACCTGATGTTACATAGATTTCATAGGTGTAGCATGTTTCTCTAGACCCATAAAGGCCTCAGCACCCACTCACCTCCCATCAGTGTTCTCCCTCTCAAAACATTAGAATCTGAGCATTTTCTGAATTGCCTCCTATTTATCCTTTCTTCTTTGTTCAAAGTAAAAGATAGACTGCCTCCAGACATATGAAGACATGCTGATGACAGTGATGTTAGTCTCCTTAAGTACATATTTGGGGTTTGTCCATGTGCATCATATATTATAATAGAAGGCAAAAATGGAGGCTATGAAGAGGCTGTGAAAAGAAAACCAAACTGCATTTTGCATCTTAAATATTTGCCAAATTTTACTAATATATTTCAAAAATAAAGTTACTAGAGAGAGTATTAATTTTACTTGCAAGTACTTTCAGGGGAAAAATGCAAGGTACAGATACACTTGTACCATACATATGTAGGGTACACTCCTACCCAACAGAATTTATTTACTATTTATTTGACCTTGATGATGGAACCAGTTTGATAAGGTTAAGGTCAAGGACTGCATTATTTTTCGACAAGATACAAAGTGTACAATGTTCTGTTTTATTTTACCAGGTTAACGACTAGTAGCATTTAGAGTCTTCTCTCTACTACTGATTTCAGCGATGCATTCATCCTTGGTGATTATCCAAAAGATTTCAGCACCTATAATTAATCACCATTTGAGAAGAGAAACAAACTAAGATATAGTTTGGCTTTTTTCGTCCCTAGAAAAGTCTGGACAGGGTGTGAATAATAACAATAACAGTCCTACTAATAATCATAACCATGTGTATATACATATGTATCACTGAGCGATATATTGTTTTGATTACACTTACTAATTAATCTCTTTACATTATTTGCCTAACTTTAAATTTTTTGTCTTGGTAGTAAGCAAAGTACATCATTTTCTCTATTTTATGAAAGAAGAGTGAATACTAACCATCTCTGAGCTAAATTGTAAGTTTCTAGCAAAAACATTTGTGTTCTATTAGTTACTTGGACTACTGGTCACTGGTGTCTTTATTTCATGTAAATATTTATTTTTTCAATGTAACATTCATAAAAATCTCAGCAAGCAGCAGTGTATTTATGTAATATAACTTCTGAAGATGAAATGCACTATTGCCATTATGTCTATTAAATCATCACTAAGTTTAAAAAGGCATTCTGACTTTTTTATAGATTGCTTGGTACTTCACTGTGAACTTTTGTGTATCTAGGGTATAGAAGCTAAAGTATGAGTGAATCAGTGTAATAAAATAATCTTAAATTTAAAAGTTGAAGCTGTGGGAAGAGGAACACGCTTGTAATACCAGTACTTGGGAGGCTGAGACAAGAAGATTGCGGGTTCACTGCTAGCCTCTGCAACTTAGTGAGACCCTGTATCAAAATTAAAATAAATAAGCAAACAAATAAATAAATAGGGCTAGGGGCATAGCTCAGAGGTAGAATGCCCCTGGATTCAATACCCAGTACAAAAAAAAAAAAGTTCAAAAAGATGCTTTTAGACTTTTAGACAATTTCTGAATATATAACCAAAATTTACTAAAGGTTGGCTCAGGACTTAAAGAATATCAATCAGCCTTTTCTATTTCTTGTGATGGAGATTAATTCATCTGATTGAATCCTGGTAGACTGCAAATAGCAAATACCTTTAACTGCTTTCAGGAGTCAGAACCAACCTCTCTATAAACACTAAGTAGATTAAGGCATAGAAATAACCCAAATGGATGTAATGATCCAAAAGACAAATGAAAAAGGGCATGTTTTCCTCTTATGTGTTCATTGTATTAAAATCATTCTTCACTTCCTGTTCACAAAAAATCTAATGTTTAAAACTTAGAAATATGACAGAAACACCTGATGTCTTACACTGATTCACACGAACCTTGTTTTATCTCACTCAAATTTGTTTAGATCCCCGTCAGGCCTGCCTCTTTCCTGTGCCAGGATCTATTAATGATAATTACTTCTAATACTATCCCCATTCTGTGATACCATCACATCATTGTGAGGAAGATTGTGATCTTATCCCAGCCTATTCTGTTTAACTCTGACACTCCTTCTATTATGGTGGGGCCTTGATAAGATCATGGCTGTTAGGATCAGACATTAGTTGGAATCAATATTTGAAAACGTGCCTGTTTTTGCTTAATAGTAAAGTTAGTGTGAGGGTTGAAGTGAGATCATTTGTTGGATGAGATTGTACAACTTCATCTTGTCAAAGTTCTTTCTAATACTTTATGCTCAAAAGGAGGTCTAAGGGGAACTATTAATTTATGAACATATATACATATGTATATAAATTAGTTTATGATCCAATCCATATATATACACATATACACACATACATATATTTACGTATATATACACACATATATAATATATATACACACATATATATATATATATACATATATATGTATATATATGTATTTTTCAGGTAGGTATCTTATCCTGATGAGAACAGGATGTTTTTAACACTAATGTAGATCAGAAAAATGAGTTAGGAAGAATGAAAGACTATCCTCACAACTCTTCATTAATTAAACATAATTACTTTAGTAGGTCTCATATAGGGGAAATTGGGGGGACACTTAGCAATACTGGGGGACATCTTGGTTGTCACAACTTGTGAAGGAAGCAATGAGAGGGACTGGAGAAGATTAGCAGTGCTACTGGTACCCAGTTGGTAGAGGTCAGAGTTACTGATAAATATGCTGGGACAGGTTTCTACAACAAAGATAAATCTAGACCCACATGTCAACAGTGCCAAGTTTGAAAACTTCTGATATAATAAAAAACTGTGAATATAACAAAAAGTCAAGGTGTTTGGTAGCAATGGATTTAAATTTTTAATGTGCCTATCTATCTGCCTAGGAGCAGCAAAAGCTCTATCGGTGTTGCTGCTTTTTTCTGTTTAGCAACATCTGATAAATTTGTAATTAAGAAATTCCTCTAGGAATATGCATCCAGAAATCTGGATAGTTTCCTTCAAATTGATGCTGAATCTAGTTTCAGGTAGGAAAACCTAAAATGAGAAACCAGTCGTATAACATCTTTGGTCTTAACAAAATTAAAAGCTGTTTATTAGTCATTGGATAACATAATCCACATTTGGAATTTATGTTAGTAAAATATGGAATATGTGTATCTATCACTTTCTAACTTCATGAGATTTGCATATTACTTTGTTACATATTTTGTTAGATATATTATTTGGTCATATAGTTATTCCTCAGTGTCTGTGGAGGATTTGTTGCAGACTTCAAAAGCTTTAAAACTCTGCAGGTATTCTTGTCCCTTAATTAATATGATGTAGTATATGCATATTCTTTTGTACATTTTAGATGATCTCTAGATTACTTATAACATCTGATACGCTGTAAATACTATGTAAATAGCTGTTATATTGTGCTGCTAAGGGATTAATAACAAAAAAATCTACGTGGGTTCACTATGAACACATTATTTTTTCCACACTTTCTTTTCATCCATGGTCAGTAGAATAGTAGAATCCAAAATCTGGAACCCATGGATACAGAGACCTGACTATATTGCTTATATATTATTTGACTCTGTACTCAGGTATGAAGAAGTGATATTGCTCTATTTTCATGGTATCTTAGTGATTTCACGTAATAGATGTTAAAACTGGAAAACGACATGTATCTAAGAAAAATTTTATCTTCCTACTGCTCACAGAAAATAATAGGCAGCAAATAAGCAGCCAATTGTTAAAAATAAATGAAGGGGTGTCTTTCTTGGGTGAGAGCATTTTAGGATTACTGAAGTCTGTGCTGTGCCTCTGGAGACCTGGTCCTTTCATCTGCCAGGACAGTAAAGAGAATTTTTTCCTTTTTGTATTGCTGGGAGTCCAAAGGGCTGTTTTCCTGAGCACTCTGACTGGAGCAGCAGAAAGGGGCTGGAGGGGCCAGAGGCAGCAGAGCCAGGGGAGACGACACTCTCCTTTGGATGAAAATGGCCTCCCAGGGGCTTGGAGAACAAACCTAGGGGTGGAAGGGCTGGCTTGCAGAAGAGGCCCTGGAATAAATGAGAGGAGTCCCACCGAAGTCCAGATAAGGGCCCGGTCCTTAACACCTTTACAAACACCAGGTTCATAACTTGCATCCATGTTAGCACCTTATGGAATGTGCACTTCTTTTTTTTTTTCAGTACTGGGGATTGAACACAGGCGTATTCTACCATTCTAGCTCTGAGCTACACTCCCAGCCCTATTTATTCTTTATTTTGAAATAGGTTCTCACTAAGTTGCAGAGGGCCTCACTAAGTAGCCGAGGCTGGCCTCCAGTCTCAGCCTCCCAAGTACTGGAATTTCAAGCATGTGCCACAACATCTGACTTGGAATGTGCATCTTAAACACTACTATATTCATAAAACCAATGGGAAAAGTTATTTGCTGTGCCTGAAAATTTTCTAAGAAGATGGCATGTTTAATATTTTTCTGCTTTATTTATTTTTTATTTTTCCAGAAATAATCATATTTTTTCTTTTTAATTTTGTTAAGTGCTACCACCCCCTCAAAAGGTCCTGAATTTTATTTTAGTATTTTTGAGATAATTGTACAAAGGTAGAATTTTGATTTTTAAGTCTTGATAAGTTCTAAATTATAATACTATTTAGGAATGTACTCTGAACAAAAAAATAACATAATTGTCTAGATTAAATGTTTTCGAAAGCCAGTGTGGTAATGCACACTTGTAATACCAGTACATGGGAGGCTGAGATAGGAGGATCAGCAACTTAACAAGACCCTGTTTCCAAATAAAAAATAAAATAGGGCTGGGGGTATAGCTCAGAGGTAGAATGTTTAATTTTCCAGCATAACAATAAGTAAATAACAATAAATAAATAAATAAATAAATAAATAAATAAATAAATAAATAAATAAATGCCTTCAAGGTTAACTTTGGAAAAACAGTTATTCTATTTTTAAGTTTTTACTTTCATTTTTAATGTTTCTAAAGTTACACCTTTACATTTGCAACAATATATTTCATCACATACATGCTTAAAAAATCAAGAAAAATATTTTAAAGAAAGTATATTACTTCTTAATTTTGGATTTGATGGCAAAGAAAAGACTTAGAGGGAATTTAGTCCCGTGCATAGATTTCTTTTTCTTCGAGTGTCAAAAACACCAAGTACCCTGGTTTTAGTAGAGTTAAGTAAATTGAAGACAACCCATTGCTCCCATCCCTCTATCTCCCAGTATTCACAATTCACAGTCCAACAAGTCATTTCTTCTTGTAGAATAAGATAAGTCTTCTTGTGTTTGTGTTTGATGGATTAAGAAGAGAAAATTAAGGAATTTTACAAAAATTCCAAGTTGGCAAATAGTAGCAACCCTTATCATGGGCGGCCTGATAAAACCTCCTGATAAAGAACCAGGGAAACGAGTCTGGACAATGTCTTGAAAAATATGAGGTGTCTCACAGTGGTCTGTATCTCGCTGCTGGAGTTGGGATGATCAGTTAAATGCAAACACCACTTTAGAGAATAGAACTGTTATTTGTAACTCTATGTTTCTATCTTTAAAGGTAGGCGTTGGTTATGATAAGGGACATAAGTCTGTAAAAACTATGTAATGGGGACTGTGCTCTTTCTCCTTATCAATTTCAACTTGAAGCAAATGGCCCTTTTGGAGAGGAAAAGCATGATTGAGTAAATAATGTTGCTCATAATTTAGGAGAGGGAAGCACTGGGACCTAATCCAGACAAGGCACTCCTTCACATTACAATCCTCATAAATTATCAACTGTTTCATATGAGTTCCATATTTTCCTACTTATATAGAGAATTTTTAAAAATATCTTAACATTTCTTTTTTTCCCCTTCACTAGGCATTTTGGATGCAAGGTTTTCAAAGAGGGAAACAAAACAGCTGTGGTGAATAATAGTATATACACCTTTAAAGTCTGTTTTTGTTTTGTTTTGTTTTAGTGTGTGTTTTCAATGGGTGAATACTGTACAGTAGGCAATTAGTAAGAATACTTTAAGTAGTAAATAAAAGAAATATAGTAATATACTCTTATAGAAGTATACCTAACATTATTTAATAGTTAAAAAAAAAAAATAGAAGTACTATCTAATGAGAGACCTGAAAAATGGGTTGGGATAAATTAAGGATATTTTGAGAGTTGGGAGGAGTTAAAGTGTGTGTGTGTGTGTGTGTGTGTGTGTGTGTTTTCACACACATGTGTATGTGCATGGGTGTGTGAGCATGTGTTGGGGGAGGCAGGGAATGGAACACATAATGTGCAGAGGCCTCGGACAAAAGAGAACACAGTAAACTTTTGAAACTATTGAGTTGTCTAATAAGGATCAAATAACTCTTCAGTTTGTTTTAAAGTATTTCAACAAATCAGTCATCAACTTAGTTTACTTTAGACTCCAGTGCAAAATATTTCTATGCAATGTTTTGTTTTGATCCACTAGTGGTATCTTTCTTCTGATGGTTGCCAAAAAAGATTAGCACTGGAAATAATCAATCCTTCCTCACCTTTTTTTTTAAATCCAACTCATTCCAATTTATTTAGAGAAATGTATACAACTGAGCTTTGCTAGATCTCCATATTGGAATTGATAGAATATCAAAACATTTTAAAATATTCGACTATATTATTTGAAGTGCTTATCTTTTAGGTTATTATCTCTGTGTGTATGTATATATACATACATATGACATATAGGGCTGTTTTTTGTTTCATGAGCATATATAAAAAAAGTAAGTAAAATATACCTGTCTTCATGGAGTTTACCATCTAAATTAAGTCTTAACCTGAGTGGGTAAAATTATTTATGCACTATTTACTGAGATCAAAGATGTGGACTTAACACTCTTAGAGATGATTGGCACCTATATAAATTAAAAGTGACAATTATAATTTGATAGCACTAAGATAAAACACTGTTTGAGATCTGAGCGAAACAACTAGAATTTACTTCAGATATACAGCTGTACACTTGACTATGTTAAATTTAACAGCAGGACAGCCCAAAAGCTTTCTGCATGAGAATGCATACCAAATAAATTTTTCCCCATCATTAAAACCAAGGGGAAAAAAAAGTGACATGTAGTGAAAATGCTGACTCTTCCTTACATTGTAAAAGTACTAGCAGGTACAATATAATCCAAGGTTTCCATATGGGCATATTTAAAAAGCACAAATAGCAATGAAATTATTCCATATTGTTATAAATTATAAACTAGACACAATAGATTAGTAATGGGGATTAAGTTATGCTTCTCAACGTTGGAAATAAAAACCATTTGTTCCAGAAAAATGTTGTGGTGGGGATTGTCCTACGCACTCTAGGATGTTTGGCAGCAACCCTGGTCTCTGCCTATTAGAGTCTAGCAACATCTCTCTACTTGTGACAATAAAAAATATCTCCAAACATCGCCACATATCCCTTGGAAGCAAAATTTTCCCAGTGAGAACTACTGGAATAGAATATTTTAAGACACTAGTAGTGTGAATTATGAAAACACAAAACCCCCAGGACAAGTTAAATCTATGCACTTTATTTTTTTAGCTCTTATATTTGACCTTGTTTTGTTTTGTTTTCCTGGTTATTTGGTTATTAGATTTAGTGACAATAAATACATTTAAAAGAAACTGAAACATTGTTTGGATGTGAACCATAAAGTCTTATAAAATGTATAAGCAAAAGAAAATTGAATTAAAAATGCATTAGATAATATTTATTCTGAAGATTAATCTGCTTACATATATGGGGCAGGGATATGAGTTTTCTTGAGGTAGACAACTCAGTTTGTGATGTGGTAAAATGCAGAATTACCAAATGATACTTATATGGTATGGAAAAGAATTTTTTTTATAGTAAATTTTGAGAAAATGGAATGATTGGGAAACAAAAACTAGTGTTTTTATTTCAATAGTTGCTTCTGCAATAGTTTCCAAAGCATGTTTTAGATTTAAATATCACATCAAAATGAAACAGAGTGGTTTGATACCCTCTCTGTGTTCATCCAGTTTGAAAGTCTTTCATTACACAAGATACTTTGCGTTGACCTGGGGCCTTGGGCGCATCAGTTTAGGATTGCCGGGGGAGCAGTGGATTTGGGTTAGACTTCAATCTCAGTGGAAATGATGATGCTGGAATCAAACTTTCAATCTTTTCTAAATTTCTTTTTTATTGGCAGCTTGAATGGCCTACTTTATTCTGTTGCAGTAGGGCCTTCCATTAGGTATTTGTTTTGTTGACATGTGAATGCTCTTTTGTCAAAGATTAACCACACTGCCTCCGCACAGGCAGGATGCCATTTAAGATAGTCTTTTACTAAATTCTTAGAGTAAGGATGTATGTCAGGCCAGTCAGGGGGCAAGTTTAGGTGACAGCCGATGATGGGTGGGCTGGGTGCTCCCTCCTCATTGACCTGTTGAGAACATGGTCATGGGCAAAAGTCAGGGGAAGTGCCTGATTCACAGCACACATGGCTGGATGCGATTTAAGGATCCTTAATCCCATTGTGTTTTCAAACCTTTAGCTCAAACAAATCTTACAGAGCAGTTAACCTGGACAGTCAACTGAAAGGTGAATGCTCAATGAACGGTAAGAGAAACCCCAGTACTTCCTGGAATCTGGAATCCAAACTCCATGGAGCAACCTCTAGCCCTACTATTATCCAGTTCCACTTGGTAATTTACAATCGATATTTATGAAAGAATCTTTTTGAACCATCTAATGTTATAACACATTGTCATTGGATCATGTACTGAGTAATTGTCAGAAACAGCATATGAAAATTACAACCTTCAAATTTTATCATAGATTACCCAGATTTTATTAAGTCCATATAACAATAATTTTCTTAAGCTTCAACAAGGAAAATTACCTTGGCAATACCTATCAGCCATAGGACTATTTTATATATGCTTGGAAAAATAGTTTTTTGCACTCGAAGCTAACATTGCCATCAAAGTTAAGGTTAAGGGAAATCAGTGATCTGCTTACTATGAAAATTGAATAATTTTGTCCAGGCAGAATGTTTAGGAGGTATTTATGATATTCTTTAGACAAATTTAAAATAGTACTTGGTTTTGTCTAAATCAACTATATTTGACCTTGTCATCTTTACTACCAGCTTAGCTTTCAGTTTTCTCCTAACAAACATATTACCTGCTTTATTCTTTGTTTGTTGTTTCCACACTGCTGTTTATATTCCTTCTACACTTGACACTTTCTCTTTAATTCATCTTCTGATCCATTTTGTATACTACTATGCGGTCTTCCTCTTTCCTTTTCCCATTGGCTTCTGAGTGGCTCTCTCTGGCGCACTGTTATTATTCTGCCTTGGTTTTCTGTGGAGCTAGGCCAGTGCCCCCTTGTGAACTCTACCCGGAGCACTGTTAGTGAAGGAGGATTTTTGTCTCTGAAGAGTCACATTTTAATTCAGTTTCCAGTGAGGTTACTGTGATGTTTGTTAAAGCTGAGAAACTCCCTCTTATGCATTCCAGCTGTATAAAATTGTTCTCCTTTCTTCTATTTCAAATAGGAGACCTGTGCAGGATAATCATCATAATATCAGGGCCAAAATGCCTAAGTACCATAAAGCTCACAGCCTGTGGTCATACTCGAATCTCACTACCTATTTTTCAGTGCTTCTCTTTTGAGTCTCAGGTACATTAAAAATGCTGTGTTTGTTTCGTTGTTAGAATGCTGTATTGGTTATTTCAGGCCATGATAAATGGCTTGAGGAGCCATGGGTAGAGACAAGGGTGTCGTTGAGTTAGAGATTTAATTTCAAGAAGAGAAATGTTTTATCCAAAACTTTAAGCATCCCCTATAATGGATGTAGTGGGCTGTATGGTAGATGGGAACATTACCTTGAGGAACTTTATATAACAGTATGGGAAAAAAATACCTGTACACATATAGATAAACACACATGTACACACACACAAGCACGTGCACATGTATACACACACATGCACATGTATATACACACACACACACACGGTGGATGTCTAAGTTTGTACCAGCACCCACTCATTTTACAATACACACAGGGTACTCCTGTAAGCATATCAGAGTTGAAAGAGTACATGCGCAGTTCTGCTACAGTATTAGTAGTTTGGTACCTATCCAGGGAAACAAAAATAGGATTAGAGGGATAATGCAGGGTTATTATAAGTATTTTTCAGCCATGGGTAGATAAGTTAGTGGGGTAACAACCACCCCTGTTCTCTTAAAATAGTTTCAGTTTTCAGACTTAACTCCTACTAAAGCTCAAAGCTTTAGCTGAATATTCTCAGGTAGAGAAAAAAGTAAATGTTGGCTGTGAATCAGTGTGTTGGTTCTGGTGTTTTCCTGCTCTGGGGAGGCCACAAACTGGCTGTAAACAATGAATGTTATGTATTCATGAGATCGAATGTTCAGAACTTCCCAGAACCTCATGAACCTCTTTGAATTAATCACTTGGGGAATGAAAGAAAAAAAAGAGCGACAAAAACCAAATGGTACCTAAATGTGAAGAAATTATTTTAGGCATTTGATTTGTAATTTTTTTTGCCAAAAATGTGATTATTAAATATAGGACTTAATTGTTCTTAAAATATGTCTCCTTCCCTATGACCATAGAGCATATACGGATAATACTATAAATATGGCTTTTAATTAACATTGAAAAAATGTCAAATACCTTGAATCTTTAAGACAGTTTTAAACTTGTATACTCGAAAAATCAGATACCAAAATGTCACATTACAAAAATTTTATTTAAAGACTTTTGTTTTTATATTGTTTGATAAGCTTCATAAATTGTGTTTTCTTCATGAATCCAAAAATATGCAGCAGAAAAAAATGCAGTCTTATTCATGTTGTTGAGTAGAAATTTATAAAGCTGTACATTTACATCATTTATTAGATTGCCATAAGAATGTAAGTAGTGTCATTAAAGTCCTCCAACACCTGTATCCACATGACATCAACACTCTCCCAATCCACAAAATTAATAACAAAGAAATGGTAATTTTGCTACCTTGAGTTCCCAGAAGTAAAATGCAATATCAGCCATTCAGAGGTGAAAATAAAATGCAAAATGAAACCAGATAAATCGACAACCTTGTTGTTTAATGTGTCCAAGAAAATAAAATTGATAAACAATTTCATTCTGTTCTCAAAACACAAGCAGCTCTGCTTCCCCTAATTCATCAGATCACTCTTAGGCTCATAAGGCTTTATGCAAGAAACCCTCTGAAACATAGAGTTGCATTCCATTTCAAAGCCCTGAAGTAAGCACAGGAAACCCACAACAAGACTTTAGTATCATTTGGATAAGAAAGAAGGGAGACTCAAAGCAAAAATATCAAAAGGTCAAGAGGATTCTTTGCTCTCAGTAATTGCTTCAGAGGTCTCCCTCCCCCCCCCCCCCCCCCCTCTCTCTCTCTCTCTCTCTCTCTCCTTTCCTCCCTCCCTCCCTCTCTTGATTCATTGTTTTAAAAGGGTTATCTGAGATGCAAAAATATAAAAATGCAATTATCATAAAAATTCAAAAATCAGCTGAGAAGGTTAAAGGACTTTGCTATTCCTCATTTGACCATTGAAGGGTGGCCAAGTGGGCAGGCCTTCCTGACATCCCTAGCATCTTTCATATTTTGATACAGTTTCATTTGATTTTAAATACATTTTCCTAGTTTCAAAATGTTAACTATCTCATGATGCAATTGAAACCTGTCTCAAATAGGAAATTCTAAGGAGAAATAGACTGGATGTATGTCAGATGTTTCTCTTATCCACCCCCCTCCCATTTTCCTTTTTAGACACACAAAACCCATATGCACACACATATATTAATATATATATATATATAATATATGCAGATATTGATGGAATTCTGTGAGTTGAAAGAGGAGGAAGATGTCTTGAAGGATCCCTATCTCTCCCACCAGATTTATGCTATTATCACTGAAATGTGGCCTTCAGTCTTGAAACAGTTAAAAGAGTTCTACGGCCACAAAAGAAGAGATGTCTTCAGAATTATCTCCTGCCTCACATTTGCTCTTAGGCAAGCAGTTTAAAAAAGCCCAGTGATTGAGCCAGTGATCCAATTTGAAATGCAGAAATGATTAGAGCTGCTTGCCTCATTTCATATCGAAATTCTCTGATTTATGACAGGGCTGCAGCCAAGATCTATCTCCAAAGGGAATTAGTGTGCAAGTTTGCATATTTTTGTTATTTAGGTTTCTGATAGCAGCTGCTAGCTAGAAATACTGAACTGGGAGGTGGTGGGGCAAGGATTTTCAGCCACTGGAGCAAAAGAAAGATAAGGGCCTTGTTCTGTTTAGGACATCGAGACCCTTTGACCAGTATATATTTGTGTCTCATATGCTTCTTATATGTGTGTCTATTTAAGAACATGTTAAATGGCATGGGTGTGGGTGTACATGTATACATAAATTATGAGGTTCAGGGAGCCCAGGAATGTATTGGAATGGTTAATTTTAGCAGTGGAGAAAAGAATTACCCAAATTCTGTCTCCATGTTTTAACTAGTGGAATTTTAATGAGGCATAATACTTCAATCATGCAACTGACCTGTGGGGCAGCGTATAGGACATATAATGAAACAGAAATAGAATTCTGAAAAAAAAATTATTACCTTATCTGGAATTTACATGAAGTGTTAACAGGAAATTATGCAGCAGTTATAAATGAAAAATATGGGATTTAATGTACTTATTAATAAAGATTTGTTACATACATGATACCAGTGTCCCAAATCTGCTGTCCGCAGCTGTCCCCAATTTCTAATGTTTCTGTCCTTAGATGCCTCATTTAGAGTCATCTTATTACCATGTAAGCTAATGCCAGTTTCTCTTCAGTGAGTATTCCATTCCAAGAAGGAAAGAAAAAAAAAAAAAAGGAAATATCTTTGTGCACAAGTCAAGGACTGCAGACTTTCTCTGTTACATTAAAATATTACACACACACACACACACACACACACACACACACACACACACACACAATCCCAGTGCACACAACTTTGCTGGTTGAGTCAGTGCTTTCCTTGAATTTCTAGATCTTAATCAGAGTTGCCAAAAAATTATGTTTTTTTCAAGTAAAACATGCCCTGAAAGATGAGCGACTGTCAGTCTACATTAGCACTGCAAAGAGCAAAGAAATCATCGTGGGAGAGTTTATTACTTTAGCTGTTCTCTGGCTCCATATGGAGTCATTATGGCCTCAAGTCTCAACAGTGCTCCTCTGCTGACCCTACCATAATGCAGCAGGGCTTCTAGGTATTAAAACTGCTCTCATATTTCACTGACTATTCTCCAGGGGCTCTGGGGTGATTGTAGTAAAAACTTTAAATTTTGATTACCTTGTTCATTGACAAAGAATGCAGTAAGATCTTTAAAGACATCTTTAAACCAAAATGCCTGAGTTATTCCTTTTAAGCCAGCCCATCCCTTCTCCTATGGGACTCTTAGGATTCCGGCAATCTTGCCTTATTTCAGGATACTAACTCTTCCTGTGATTGGTGTCTTACTTTGGGGAACAGTATTGTGCCAGTATCACAAAGAAAAAAATTAATTCTTAGAAGATTCATCACATAACAGTGTCAGGCAACAAATTTTCTTAAATTGAACATATTTTTAAAACAGAATATGCATTTCTTTAGTATTGCAGCATTGTTAAAATTATGTTTTTAAAACTATAGTAACAATATTATTGTAATAGCTTAATTCTAAATCAGAAAGACTCACAGTTCTAATGTATAGTTGGTGGTTTTGTGAATAACCTGAATATTAATAGTTAGTATTCTTAGTTTAAGAGACTGAGCACAGTGATTTGTTGTTTCATATTTTCACAATTCTGTGAGTCTGATATAATTCTTCCATTTTGCAAATGAAGAAACTGAGGTTTCAGTCATGACCCCCAAAACCCTCAGATGATTAAAATGTAAATCATAGATTTGAATTCAGGTCTGACTTTGAAACTTAACAGCTTTTATTTGTATACTGCTTCTCTACAGTTTCATTCTAATAATGGCCCTCATGTCAATCATGGTTTACTCATTACTTCTTTCATTGTTTAAAAATGTCACTTTGAAACTTTATCCTGAGCCAGGAACTGGGAAAAGGTCTAAGGATATGCCAATGATATAGATTTCATTTTTGTCCTCAAAAGGTTCTAATAAGAGAATCAGATAAGTAAACATGTAAGTATAATATTATGAGGTGATTTCTAATGGAGGTATATATAAGATATAGCTTCATCCTTCTGTCTCTTTGTGTGTGTGTGTGTGTGTGTGTGTGTGTGTGTGTGTGTGTATGTTTGTGTGTTATTGGGAATTGAACCAAGGGACATTCTGCCTCCAAGCTACATCCCTAGCCCCCCCCCCCTTTTAAATAAAGGTCCCGCTAGGTTGCTGAGAGTCTCGCTACTTGCTGAGGTTGTCTTTGAAACTGTGATCCTACTGCTTCATCCTTCCAAGTACTAGGATGACAGGCATGTGCCACCATGCCAAGATTCTTTTTCTAAATAAGCAGTAGAAAGAACTTCTGGCAGACTGAGGGAAAAACAAAAGTTATAAAGAGGATGTGAGGGAGTTCACAGAATCAGTGGTTGGAGGACCAAGTTTAGAAAATCAAGGCAATTTGAGGGTGGAGAATGGCTAATAGTAGGGACCATTGTATAGTCTTATCATGCACTTTGATAGGCAAGAAAGAACGCCAACAAGTTCTGGTCTTTTTCTTGTGCTACAGTCTGTCCAGGGAGGGAATGCCCTATCAGTTTAGCTGGATCACATCTCTGCTACTACATGAGGGAGGAAAGGCCCCTGGATTACTCCACTGTGTGTGTTCAGTGGAGGAATTACCCACAAAGACATACAAGAACTGTTTTCAAAAGGAGCTGGACCAGATACAGGCCAGCCATAAACAGCGATCATCCCCTAAGAGTAGGTGCCCATAGAGGATTCCAAAGGGTAATTTGGTGAAAAGTTTTGAAGGATTATTTTACTTAGAAAATAAATTAAGAAAGTAATTTCTAAGCAGAAACAATCACATGTATAAAGGCATGAAAATATAAAACAAACACAAAAAGTGTTAGGGGGCAAACAGAAGCAATTTAGGTTGATACCTGGTTAACAATGAAGGTCAAAGGAGGTAATGTGAAACTTTCCATGCCAGGCTAAGAAATCTGGGTTTTATTTTCCATTTAATGGTTATGAGGTAGAGAACATTAAATATCGTGAACTTTTTGGCTAATGTTTTCTTTTTCCTTCACCTTAATGGCTTATATTATCTCTTTTATTGATTTTAGCTATATGGTTGGGCACATACCTTCTCCTTATAGCTGTTTAATCTATGTATTCCTCACAGTTAAATCCCAAAAAAGAACCATATAGTGTTAATATTTATAATTAGCTCCAATATCATCTGGAATCTGGGAGTATTTGGGGGGAAGTGGTACTGGGAATTGAACCCAGAAGCATTTTACTTCTGAGTTACACCCCCAGCCCTATGTTTTATTCTTTATTTTGAAGCAGGGTCCCACTAAGTTGTGGAGGGACTCATTAAGTAGCTGAGGCTGGCTGCGAACCTGCAATCCTCCAGTCTCAACCTCCCAAGTACAAGGGATTACAAGCCTGTGCCACCACACCCGACATTTTTTTTAAGGGTCTCACTAAGTTTCTGAGTGCCTGGCTATATTGCTAAGGCTAATCTCAAACCTGCAATCCTCCTTTCTCAGCCTCCCAAGTACTGGGTTTACAGTTGTATGCCACCAAGGAATATTTTAAATCTCTATGAACCAAGTGATAACAAAATAGAACAAACAAAATGGACCATTATATAATAAAATTGACTAAAATGCGTGAAGTGTTTTGGTATTTGTCAGCATGTGTCTGTGTCCTCTGTAAATCTTTATGGCAAAGTGACATTATCCAAGTCAGAGTGGATGAACAGGTTGGATATCGTAAGAGTGAAAACATGCTTGGACTCCTCTTCATTTCGTGCCTGGTCTATTCAGATTAAAAGGAATAAAAATGAACAAAGAGAAAATCACCAAGAGAAAGGAGAAAACAAAACAGAAAATAAATATTAGAGAATAAATACAGGGGTTTTCTTTCCTTCTCAGAGAATAAGTACAGGGCTTTTCTTTCAACCTCATTTTCCAAGGGGAAGAGAAGAAGGAAGAAAAGAAGGAGGGAGGAAGGGGGCAGCCGGCAGCCCATTTATAATGAAGGTTGCCTGATTCCCCTGGTGCCATCCCAGTTTTAGTCTAACTGCAGAGAGAGGCACTCCCCTGCTTACTTGAGAAAGAAGGTATTCTCCTTTTTTTTTTTTTTTTTTTTTTTTTTTTGCGGTACTAGGGATTAAACCCAGGGGCATTCTACCTTCGAGGTACACCCCCAGTCCTATTATTTATTCTTTATTTTGAAACAAGGTCTCACTAAGTTGCAGAGGGCCTCACTAGGTAGCTGAGGCTGGTCGCGAACCCAGATCCTCCGGTCTCAGCCTCCCAAATGCTGGGATTACAAGCGTGCGCCACCACGCCTGGCTTGGTATTCTCCTTTTCTTGTGAAATTATTTGCAAGTTTAGCATTAGTTCTAAAGCTTGTGTAAGTTGCTTAGCTTAATTTGGGATCTAAAGCCTGCATGCCAGTGGTTAGAAAAGAGCTCATAATAGTTAAATAATTTACCTCCTATAAGAATTTAACTGCTTTTAATTATCATATAAAACAACTCCTGATAGAGAAGAATGTATTGGGGAAGCAGATCTTTGTCTGATTATTTATTTTATGGTTATGAGATTCTTGAGTTGATAAAACAGTTGAGGAAAGAGGATCTGGGACTTCTTACCTCTAAAACCTCAAATAAGCAAGGGGGTGTCTATGTCAATTTTCAGCATATGACACCAAGAAAAGGACAGACATACTCCCTCCATTTCTTCATATTTCTCTACTTCAGAAGCTATTGCTGTTAACAAAGAATAATGCTATTACAAAGTAGAATTCTATTGCAAAGTATTTCTGGTTTTTTTTTCAGGTTTGCATAATTGTGTGTCAATGCTAGAGCCACTTCTTCGATGTAATATTTACATCTTACTATTACCTAATACAAAAGAATGCTAAGGGCACTACCAATATATGTTGATTATTTTGGTTGAAGTTAAATGTCAGGGCCCTGTTATACCTGGGTTCCATTTATCATCCCTGAAAATCAGGAAGAAATCTTAATTGGCAGAAGTTGACATGGCCAGTTTTTAAAATGATGTCTTGTTTTCTGTATATATTCCTGTCAGCTTGGAAATTCACATAATTTGGGTAAAAGTAATGTCAAATGCTGAAATACACTGGGCAGGCATGATGGCACACCCTTGAAATCCTAGTACTTGAGAGGCTGAGACAGAAGGATCACAGATTCCTAGCCAGCCTTAGCAACTTAGAGAGGCTCTCAGCAATTTCTCAAGACCTTGTTTCAAAATATAAATAAAACAGGGCTAAGATTGGAGCTCAGAGGTAGAATGTCCCTGGGTTCAATTCCCATTACCACAAAAGAACAAAAATGAAAACAAAATGCTGAACTATGCCTACTTATTTAAAACTAAGAATATGGAGATGGTATGTTTCAAATACCTGCCATTTGTAAGGTGGTATGTACATGTTAATGAAGAAAGAGAGAGCAGAACTAGGCACTCACTCACCTGTATGATTGTCTCGTGAACATGCCATGTGTATCTCATTAACACAAGAGGAAAGCACAAGCCAGCCGGGTGTGGTGGCGCCTTGTAATCCCAGCATTTGGGAGGCTGAGACGGGAGGATCCTGGTTCACGGCCAGCCTCAGCTACCTAGTGAGGCACTCTGAAACTTAGTGAGACTCGGTTTCAAAATAAAGAATAAAAAATAGGGCTGGGGGTGTAGCTTGGAGGTAGAATGCCCCTGAGTTCAATCCCCAGTACCACAAAAAAAAAAAAAAAAAAAAAAAAGAGGAAAGCACAGCAGTTTCTTAGAACAGTCATTGAAGTCAAAAGAGAACAATTCCGGCTAGGCGTGGTGGTGCACTTCTGTAATCCCAGCGGGAGGCTGAGACAGGAGGATCGAGGCCAGCCTCAGCAATTTAGTGAAACCCTTGCCGGGCGTGGTGGCGCACGCTTGTAATCCCAGCATTTGAGAGGCTGAGACCAGAGGCTCCGGGTTCGCGGCCAGCCTCAGCTACCTAGTGAGGCACTCTGAAACTTAGTGAGACTCGGTTTCAAAATAAAGAATAAAAAATAGGGCTGGGGGTGTAGCTCAGGGGTAGAATGCACCTGAGTTCAATCCCCAGTACCACAAAAAAAAAAAAAAAAGAACAATTCAGTTTTCTCTGAAGTTTAAGCCATTTCAATTTCTTTTCCTTGTTTTGTCTTGTTCAAGGCAGATACATATAATAATAATAATAATAATAATGATAGGCTATCAACCCATCCTAATTTAGCAATAAAAGGGTAGTTTAATATTATATTTGACTTTTCCTTTTACTAAGTTGATAAGAAAATCTCTATATGGTCCAGCATGTGTTAAATGGTCTCCTAATTTTTCCCATGAATAGTGTCTTTCATTTGGGAATGATAGTGAATCAAATTTCTCATAGTAATGCTGCACTATAACTACATTATGCAAGACTATTAATGAGCATAAATATTAAATCTGAATAGATATTGCAGGTGTGAGGCATCAGATGAGAACTCAAACGGATTCAATTCTACAAGGGATCATTATTTAAGTTCTTTCCAACCCTGTTATTCTGATGCATAAAACTTCCTTTAGTTCCTCTCTGGACTATTATAACATCTGTTGTTCTTGGAACTCCCCCCCCCCCAAACACACACACACTTCTTTTTCTTCTTGTTCTTCTCTCCTCTCTCTCCCTCCCTCCTTTTTCTTTTTTCTCTTTTCTTTTTTCTTCTTTTTTGGTCAGAAATAGCTGTGTTACTCTGCAGTCTTGGCCCAGAATGCCTTGCAGGGAGTAAGCTGTGTTCTTCTAGCATTCTGACTAATTAATTCCCATGAGACCTGCTCCTTACAACCAGGCTCACTCTCTCTAGTCCAGCAGTGGGGAGGGACTGCCTTTGGGAAGGTCACTTGAGAAAGCTTTACAACACATACATGATCATCATGTAAATAAAAGAGGGGGTGAATGACAAGATGGATAAAATCCAAGTAAGTTTTATATGAGATAACTAATCTGAATGTTTTTACTGTTATTTTTTATAAAGGGTGTTTAATCTATCACAGAAAATGCATTTTCAACTTAGAATAAACGCTTGCCAAAATATAACTGTAGTCCCTTCGCTTTGCTTCATCAAATTGCCTAAAGATGACTAAACTTTACCAAGTAGATGATTTTTAAAATTCCCCTTTGGAAAAATGATCAGTTCTTCCCTTCATTTCCCCTCAAAAACTAAAATAATTTAATATATGTTCATAGGACTATCTTACTATACCTCCTAGCTTCTCATATTAAATAAACTCTAGTTGCATTTCCAAAATGCTGATTTTTTTTCTACATCTTCTTGCTTGTTCCTACATCTCCTTTATAAAATAATCATTTTTAATTTCTTGGGACTGACCAAGAAAGATAATGAAGTCCTTTCAAAAACTCTTTATATGTGAAACCCTGTAGGAAAACCCTAGAGCCTTCTTACTCCTAGCAACCAATTACTATATACAAAAAAAAAAGAAAAAAAACTTTCCCCAATTATGAAGTCCAGGAATGCACCCTGCACAGTCTGGATTTCACAAACTCTGTTACAGAGGCAGCCTTCACATAATTAACAGGAGACACTCCATGTGGTCAGACCTGCTAATTGATTAAATGAGTCGATCCCTAAAACAATAGGATTCTAATCGTACTCCTATTGTTACGGAACATATAGACCATAACAGAATTTACAGAAATCCAAAATGTGGGTCTACTAAAAATCCAGAATACTCATTGGGGAGTGGCTTCCACACCAAACCAAAAACTAAATAAAAAAATAATAATAAGAAAAAGGCCACATTGCTCTCCTGAAATGCCACTCTCTGCAGTTGGCTTTCTTTAGTATTCCCACTTCTGTTTGATCCTTGTCCTTTTGTGATTCATTATCCGCACCTAAATGACACAAAACATGTCACACTTTGGTTCTGGCTGCATGATTATTTGAGTTAACAAGTGCTGGATAGTTTTTCTGCAGTTTTCTAGCAAAACATGAAACCTCCCATCTGCTTGTCAGTTTTTCCTCCTTTTTTGCTTTCTTTTTTCTTTCCTTTTTTTTCTTTTTCTTTTTTCTTCTTCTTCTTTTTTTTTTTTTTCTTTTCTTTTTAATGAAGGCCGTGGTGTTCCCTAAGGGTTTTGAGAGAAGTTCATCCCATTGAACTGGTCAGCAAGATATCATTAGCTTGTTGTGTACATGAAATCCAGGGGTTAGAGCACCAAGCGTCACAAGCCAGTTTCTTTACCTCCTTGAGCTGATCAGAGGATCAGAGTATCAAGGAAGGATTAGCACTGACTTGGGATTTGTGTGATTGGTTAATTTATTGCGGCAATGGCAGGCCTTTCATCTATGGCAACATTTAATCAGCACAGCCATGGAGGCTATTACCGGTTAGCTCCTTTCTCAAGTCAGCCAGGGCTGCACCATCAGCCCTATCACAACTCCCCTGAAATTTCCAAATTATCTGGAACAGGCTTTAGCCTCACAGTAATAAAAATTAGAAGAGATTCCTGATAGCACTGGTGGAAAAGGCTTTCACTTGCACAGGGCAAATTATAAATAGTATGAACGTGCACTTTAAAAAAAAAAATTCTCCACCTCTTAAGAGATGTGCAGGACTTATCACCCCTGCTCTGATCCAAATCCTCATGGTTGAAAATTTATATTAGATTTTATCAGAGAGGCCTAAGTCTAGAAAAATCAATGAAGGTTATCTTTTATGTTGCAGGAACTTGTGGAAATATTGATTTTCATTTTATAGTGAATTTGGAGCATGAGTTGGTAATCACTGCTGAGCCGACCACAATGTTTGCCTACTGTATCTTTTACTGAGTTTTGCTCAAGTATTTAAGATAGTATATTCCTGTTGATTTTAGTCTATAGTGTGAAGACAGATATTCCGAAAACACAAAGTTGTACTTGATAAAAAATACATCAGAAGCTTTCTGTTTATAGGGCTGAGTTCAGTATTGGGAAACTGTCTATGGTCCATTAATGATAGATTTTAGAATAAAACTTGTACTTTGAAATATTTGTAAGTTGTATTTTCTTTTTGTCTCTTTCATGCTTATTTGCCAGGTGAAAGACTTTTCAAAAATTTAAAGAAAAACTGTACATACCAAAAGAGATGTAGAAACATTGAGGTCTACTGAAAGAGAGGAATTTCCTTTTTTTTTTTTCAAATAAATATCTTGGCACCTGACAAATACTGATGAAACCTTTCCCCTTCATCACAGCAGTTTTAATGTTTTTGTTCTAGTTTATTTTTGTTTCCTTCTTTATTTAATTTATGATAAATTGTATAATATAAATTTATTATTTGATATGCTAGAGAGATTTAGGGAATGATTACTCACTTTTCATTTCCTTGAAATGTTTAAGTCCTTTTATGTGCTTTCTTTTCTACTATTTTGGTAAAATATAGGCTGGGTTGTGTTACTGTTGCTTATTTATGATGTATACCTAAAGTGTTTAATTGCAATAATCTTGAGTTTATAAGTCATGATCCTAGGATAGATTCAGGAATGCTGATTGGTGACTGAATCCTTACAATTTTATTGTGATTGTCCCAATCTCTTTTTTTTTTTTCTTTTTAGGTTTTCTGATAAAATAATGCTTTTTTTCTTTTCACTGTGAATATTTTTAAAGTAAATTTAGACCTAGTTTTGTATTTTATTGTGTGCTAAGCACTAGATCATCATTCAGTATTTGGCTATAATTCTCTCCTCCCAGTCCAGCAGAGCTCAATGACAAAGTCCCCAGGGTTCCCTGGGTGAGCCATCTTCCTACTCCCTCCCTCACCCGCAGTTCTTCCCCTGAATTTACGCTTGGCAGCCAGCAAAGAATCATTTCTCACAATCACCACCTGAAGCCATGCTCCATACTGCAAGGCTCCGGGGAATAGTCAGCAGTCTTTTTATTCCTCTGAACATACCCCAAAGATGTCTAAGCCAAGGAATTAACAAGATAACATATGAAAACACCGAGCCCAGTAGCTGGCACATGGCAGGGCCCACAGATGGCTGCTCCTAGTGCCATTATTGCCTGGGAAAGTCTATAAGGGGACTCCAGAGAATTCATCACCTGTTTCCCAGGCTTGTCCTCTAATTAACTGGATTTGGACATATCTATTCATGGCCAAAGTTAGGTATAATGGTGACATTTCATTTTATTTATTTTGTATACTCCCTTTGCTCTCTCTTCCTTATTCTGCTCTTTCCTATGCTCTAACGCCCTAAGGGCTCTCTACTCTGGAATTCCAAATGATAGCCAAATGCACTGATGGTAAAGATAATGGCATAACCCAGATTTGGATGTCCTCTCATACCACATCCCTGTCTTTCATTCCTTCTATGCTTCTTCTATATGGGGACTAGAAGGTTGAGACTAATTGGACCCCCAAATCACAGAGGATTCTGAAGATTGGCGCCACGTGGCGCAGTGGAGGATGGTGCCTGGATTAGAGACATGGACCCGGCTATTTCATATGAGCACTGGTTGACATAACTGAGCCTCATGCACTGGGCTGTGAGCCCTGGACACAGCGCCGAACCAGCTTAAGGAAAGGGAGATATGTATTATCAGAACTGTGGAGTATCTTATGAAAATGAAGGGGTAGTAACTCACTGCCTCAAGATTTGTGAGTAGCAAAGATTCAAGAACCACCAACATACCCTCACCTCACCATTTGTTATGGCCCCTGATTTCTGCCAGTCAGCCCAGTCCTCTTCCCTCTCACTTCCTACTTCTTCCATGGAGAGAAGCTCTGAACTTGACAGCTCATACTCACACCCACAGTGCTATCTGCCCTTAACCCTGGTTCTGTGGTCCCAGCACAAGAGAGATGCCCGTCAGTAGCCAGAAGGTAGAGGAAAAGCATTTTTCAGAAAGTTGGAGACAGTATAAACTGCTACTGGGATTTGAAGGCCCTCATGCAGAAGAATGATTGGTTTTATTCTGTGGGTGTAAATTACAAGAAGGTAGATGTTTATAGATATAAATACGGAATGTGATGCCTTATAAAATAACAAGCTTCTTTCTTTTCCCATTCACTAGAAATATTAAAGCTTCGGTAAATGAAGCCAAATTGTAATAATTGTTGCTGCTTTTATTCCCTGCCCAACATACTCTAAAAAGAGGCTTGCCTTAAGTCAAACCTGGCTGAGATGAATCTCATGATTTCAAGTTAATATTCATTGATTCGTTTTAATAATGGCCTCATAAATATTGCTTTTTGTGTGGTAATGTGGATTGAACCCAGGGGCATTTTACCTCCAAGCTACACTCCCAGACCTTTTTATTTTTCATTTCAAAATGGTCTCACTAGGTTTCTGAGAGTCTCACTAAGTTGCTTACCGTGGTCTCCAATCTGTGATCATTCTGTATCGGCCTCCCAAGTAATGGGATTACAAGCATGTGCCTAGCTCTTGTGTATTTTTTAAAAGTGAATTACTGCATTAAATTGCTCATTAATATGATACATATGTTATAATTTGATTTAATTCTAGTATTTTAATTTTACTAAAAACAAAGCAAGTGAAAGTTTAGTTCTTACCCTGCTTAACTGTAAGGCTTAACTGAGCCTCATTTTATCAATTCCTTCCTTTCCTTAGGCCTTTTCATTTCATGTGCATTTGTACATAAATAAATATGTGTGTACATATTATGTATTTATTTCCCCATGACAGGTTTTACTTTCTTCTGCTAATTTTGGCCATGAACTTGGCATTTGTATGCATCAGCACTGAACATTTTATGTATTACACTTTAGGCTAAATTTTGATTTAAAAATATTTGACTGCAAGATGACACACATTTTGGTTAAATAATTATTTCACTGTGTGAAACATAGAAATTTAGAGGCATTCATGGCTTTCTTGTCATTGTTGCTATTTACCCAAAGCTCACAGAGGGATCATACTTTTTAATTCAAGTCACATTTTTGTATGGTGTCCTTTCCAATCAGGGAAGTCATTCTGAAGAGCTCGCTGATAAATTATTGTTAAAAGCTTTAGTCTAAGTTAACAAACTAAACTTTGCTTGGTAGACACAGGGAATTACTGTGATGTGTTTCATGATTTTTTGCATAGCAGAATAGTAGGTATTGTGACTCCATATGGCAGCTCTTTGCTGCCAAAAATTTTACGGTGTTAGGCATAGCAAAGGGATTCCATACCAAAAGGTGGCTCTGCTTTGGTTACTTTGCATAAAATAAGACTTGTCATAGAGCATTTTTCAGCAGTGAGGTCTGAATTCAGAATTACCTAGATTTTTGCTTACTGTACAGGGTATAGGGATGCTCATATGTTTTGCCACTGAGTTAGTAGCATGCACAAATAATATCAATCTACGTAACATACTAATGCTTCAGTCTGAAGACAGAATAAAAATTTTTATCAAGGTTATTAACGTGCACTGACAAATAGTTCTGCAAAATTGTCATTGCAGATGAATTGTGGCAGGGAGAAGCATCTTTGTAAGCTTATGTTTTTCCACAAAAAAAAGTGCTGTTAATTGTTCTATATTTTCTCTAACAGATAAATGTCTTTCTCTAATAGAAGAAGCTCCAGTTGTGAATAACTCATCTTACCAAAAATTTTTCTCAGTATACCTTTGAAATAGCTCTCATCTCTGTATTTAAATATCTATCTACTCGGAAAATGTGGAAATAATGATATTTTGGATCAGCACATTATGCCTGCCAGCTATATTATGCATTAGCTGTGTGACTTTGGGAAAGTTAAATGACATCTCTCAGTTTCATGTTTTAATTTTCTTCAATTTTTATGCTTTTATTTAGCTAAAAATAAAATCAGGTGGGACTTCCATTCTTATTTGCGACAATATAAAGCTTAAGGGAGCCTTATTCTGCCTAATCCTTCCATCCCTTCTTCCCAAAGCTCTTTCTTCATGTAGTTTCCATGGCACAACCCGTCATTCCTTTACCCATCTTTCGGGATAAACTTTATGCTTCCTTGGCAGAGACGCTAACTTCTGAATATGAGTAAATAACAGCACTCAATATTGGGTTTCCTCTCTTTTCTTTAGATAATCTCATACCTCCAGCTTTAACCACCATCAATAAACTAAGGATTGCCAAATTTAAATGTCATCCTCAGTCCTTCCTCAAACTGATTTGATGTCTTTAGAGCAAAATAAAGATGTGTTGATAAGAACTCATACTGTCTGAAGTTGCTCTTCTCTGAGTCATCGTCCTCTTGATATATGTTACCACAATTCACTCCATTATTCTGATTTCACACCTGGAAGTTTTTCTTGATTCCTTTTCCTTTTTCACTGACTTTATACCCAGAAGTCAATGAACTTCACTGTCAAATCTTATCACTTCCCACTATTTCCAAGGTTCAGGTCCCATCAGCAACCTAACTCATGTACCTTCATTCATTCATGTCTCCAAGAGACCCGTTGTCACATGGTAGCAGTTATGTGTTAGGTTTTCATCAGTGTAACCAAAATACCTGACAAGAACAACCTAGAGGAGGAAATGTTTATTTGAACCACAGTTTCAGAGGTTCTCAGTCCATCGTCTGTCAGCTCCAAGGCAGAAACATCAGGGTGGCAGGACATAGCAGAAAGAGGCTGCCTCAGCTAACTGTAGCTGGAAGCACAGAGAGAGAGAGAGAGAGAAAGAGAAAGGGACTACAGGCAGATATAGTCCCCAAGGCCATGCCCCTAGTGGCCTACCTCCTCCACCCATTCCCCACTTTCCTGTAGCTACTACCCAGTAAATTCATTCAGATCATTAATCCATCAGTAGGTTAATTCGCTGATGAGGTTAGAGCCCTCATGATTGGAACTTTTCACCTCGGAACATGGCTTCATTGGAATTTGGGGGGACATTCTAGATCCAAGCCCATAACAAGCTGGGATGGAATTTTAAGATGCAAAACGTAGCCTGATAATCTGCAGAACCATCTAAGGCCTTACTGCCGCACTTGGAGTAAAATCCAAAGCCCTCTAAATGGCATGCAATGCCCTATAAAATCTGTACTTTTCCTGCTCCAATTTCTTCCACTCTCAGCCTTGCTGATGTCGCTGTGGCCACAATAATCTCTTTTCTGTTGTAGAAATGCTCAGTCCTCACCGGATGCCTCTGCACTTGCTGTTCCCTCTGCCTTGCACATTCCACCTGCAGATCTTTACATGCACACTTCTGGGCTTCATTCAGAAGCATGCTTAGATGCTTCGAGGCCTTCTCTGGACCGCTTATTTAAAAAACAAAGCAAGCAGATCTAAGACTCTGTGATTGTCTCTTTATATCTTTATCTTACCTAAAGTTACAAAATAGGCACTGTTCATGTGATTTTTTTTTTCCCCTGAGAGAGAGCTCTGCAAGGATAAATATCTTGCATGTTTTACTAATATTTCACCAGTGCCTAAAACATATTTGCTGGACATTTGAATTAATTAAATAACATTTACAAAGAAAACTTAGCATGGCACTTGCAGAATTCAATAAATGTTCATTTCCATTCTCCTCCTCAATCTCAAGAAAATTACTTTGAAATAACTTATGTGGAGCTGTAGTTTGCCTAGCCATTTTGTTCAAAACATAAAAAAAATCCCCCAACTCTGTATTTAGATTTACATTAGTAATGCCACCACAAGGTAGCAGAGATAGTGAGAGTTTGATCTAGGTTCAAATCCTGTCTCTACCACTCTCTCAATTGTTGATCTTAGATGAGTCAAAATAGTTCTGAACCCTGATTTCATTACCAAAGAAGTGTAATTAATAATTACTTCAAGAGTTTTTAAAGTTATACCAAGAGATTTTTGATCTACATAATTGGGAGCCCATCTCTAATAAAGTGGTAGAAACAGCTGAGCTAAGACATTTGTAGATCGGCTTCAATCCTTGGTGCCTACCTGACCCTCGTTTACCTCCTTGCTGGGAGGAGTTATCGGATTAGCAGCAATAGTCATTCTAGGTTTTTGCATTCTACCACTCGTTGTACGCCTTGTGATAAATGCCTCTGTTAGTATACGAGCAGATTTACATGGAATAAAAATGCAAGCACTGCCTCGCACAGGGCCTGGTAGTCAATGACGGGTTTGATTTTCTCAGGGCAATATCAACCTAAGACAGGGCTCCTTGAATGACTCATCAAGACCCCATGACGGGTAAGATTAAACATCTGATAGGAAATGACCTAAGACAGGCACAGTCCTTTGTGCATTTTAAAATAAAAATGGGGGAGTTGTGGGAGCCCAGCTGGGCCCTCTCCCCCCAGGCAGTTGCTATCTGCATATATGAGTAATTATACTGATTCTTCTGCTATGGCTACATTGGCAGTTCAAAGTCTGGAGATTGCTCCTAGGATGCGTAGATGAAAGACCTTCCCACTTCTTAGAAAGTAAATATATGACCCTAAAGGATTATGGTTTTACAACTCTAGAAAATTTGCTTGACCAGGCTATGTTAAGAATGTGGGCTATACATGTAAAACAAAGAAGTGGTGCTATTTGTGTTCTGACAATGATTGATATGTCATAAATGTCTATGTAACCCTGTTGTACTCAAGAAACGTATAAAAATCCATGCTGAAAAATAATAAAAAATAAAAAAAGAGCTCCCAGAAAAAAGAAAGTAATATATGTTTTCTTATATAATATTTTAAATAGTATAGGTAGCTAAGATGTGACTTATATCTGAATATAGTAATTCCTTCCAAGTTATTATTGCTAGCAAATTAAGTTAGCAACTGATCTGTTGGTTCATCTGCATCATCAATATTGTTGATAATCCAAAATGGTACTGATAGTTGTGGATTTCTAAGGGTTGAGCTATAAAAAATTATTTTTTGAAAATCCCCTGTAATTAATTTCTGTGTTGCTTTGGAAACAGAAAAAAAAAAAAAAACATATCTTAGTATCTTGTAAGGTTTCTTAATTATTCCATGCAAGTTTTTGATAATCTAATGAGATAATAATGTGTCTTAACAGCACAAATATTTATCAGTCTTTAAATGCTTGATTTTTAAATATTATCTTTCCTTACTCCAAGAAGACATACTGTGTTGATTTTTAGGAAAATTATTTCCTAGTCCTGATTAATGTATTATCTATTTTTGTGTATATTCATACATACTTTTAGACACACACAATTTTCAGGTTTTATTTCACTTTAGGTTGATAGAATATGGTGACTGTGAGCACAGGAACTAGAATCAAAATACCTGATCTCATCACTTTTAAGCTGGTGGCTCCAGGCCACCTCACCTTTCTCTGTGTACGATTTGACTGATTTGCTGGTGTGGAGGTATCAACATATGTACCGAGTTTGTGAAGTTTAAAATAGGTTATGTAGTATGTAAAGTACAAAGCATGAAAGCTGGCTTAGAGCAAGTACTCCATAAATTCTAACCATCATTGTCACAACATTAATACACTAGTACTGGCTGTATTCTCTATCTTCTTCTGGAAAATTATATGTCATTTTTTGGTAGCATTCCCATTTTAACTTACCATTGCCAAATCACAGAATGTGAAAGCTCAAAGAATACTCATGCAACCTTCTTTTTTTCTACATTTTTATTTTCTTTTTCTTTCTGGTGCTGGGTATTGAATCCAGGCATATTTTATCTCTGAGCTATACTCCAAAGTCTTTTTATTTTGAAATATAGTCTCCCTTAGTTGCTGAGGCTGGCCTTGAACTTGCTATCCTCCTATCTCAGCCTCCCAAGTACTGGGACTACAGGCATACATCATCACACCTGGCTACAATCTTATATTCTAAGCAAGAAGACTGAAGGTCTGAGAAGGAATTTAAGTGGTCCTATGCCTAATTAAAGAGGAACTCTTGCTGATACTCTTGCATGTGGTTCCTTCCATGGATGGTTGGTTAGTTTGCTTATGTTTTGGTGGGGAGAATAAAGTAAGTTTGTTTTCAACAAAATTAACCTCCCTCCAAATTATCGTCAAGTATGCTGTTTGAATTGAATAAACCACTCCCTTTTAAAGACTATATCAACTTCTTTTTGTGTGTGGGGGGGGGAGGGGGTGGTGGAGGATTGAACCCAGGGGCATTCCACCTCTGAGCTGCACCCCAGCCCTATTTTTTTTTTTTTTTAGAAACAGGCTCTCACTAATTTTCTGAGAACTTTGCTAAGTTGTTGAATCTTTCCTGGAAAATGCCATCTTCCTGACGCAGCCTCCCAAGCACTGGGATTACAGGTGTGCTGCACCAACACATAGCTCTATATCAACTTTTTAATAAAGCTATTAACATTTCCCCCTTTTCAATTTTAAGTTTTTTACATACTCTCAGATCTTCACATATTATTTTTTCAATTTTATTTATTTATTTATTTTTATTTTTTATGTGTGCATTGTAATCATACATCTTTGTTAGGCATAAGCTGGTACAGGCATGCATGCACACATTTCTCTTCACATATTGACACTCTCTCCTCAGCTATCTCTTAAACTTTTTTTCTATAGATTTACAGGATTTGCCTTGTATGTAGGTAACCTTAACAGCGTGATTTTAGTGGTCTGAATTATCTTTCATATAATTCTGCTTTTCTTGCATTGGTTGATGACTGAAATCCCTCTAAGAAAACCTTAATCTTTTAACCTGAAACTTGGTTTATCCATGTCATGCAATGCCTCCGAAGTACTTTGAAATGTAATAACTGCTGTCTTATGTGAATGAGAGATCTGAAAAGAGAGCAACGGAAGAGGACTTTGACGTCTCTGAAGAATACTTCTTCTCACTTCCACTCTCACACATTGGTATCTTTTATCCTCCTGGTAATGAGTCATGTTTAGATCCATAAAAATCTGCAAGAGGAGGTCACCTTTGAGAACTGTGAGTCCATTGTTTCTATAAAGACCAAGAAGTATAAGTCCAAAGAGCTAAATGCGTTTGCCAACGTTGCCTATTTATGGCAGCAGACAGCTTCCCCTTAACATCTCACTATATCAGGGCCTTCTACTGGGTAATTGGTAACCCCATGTCCACTCTAGGCTCCCAACTAAATAAACTTTTGTGTTTGCTTTCCTTTAGCTACCTGAATTTGTAACCAGCACTACTGCTTTAAATCTCAGTTTAGATCTTTAGATCTCTTGTTTTTTTTTTAAACATCAATTTAATTATATGTAGTTAATATATTTTAAGTATGTCATTAATTAAATATCCTTAAAATCAATTTTAATTGGCATGTTCCTTTACACTTCTGATCATGTTGACTTCAATTATTAATCCCCACAAGGAAGGCTTACTGTATACTCTGTGTCAACATCTAACCCAAAGTGTAATTCACTAATGTAGCAAGCATTTTTGTGGTTCTTTTTTATGTAATACAAAAGTTGAATTTACAAAAGTTGAATATATTTAGATGTTATGAATGCTAGATTTACTAAAAGTTTTTAAAATCAGTGAGTTACTTCAGTAGAAATAGGTAAATATGAAGGGAAAGTTGGATTTTTGCAGAAGCAGAATTTCACTTTAAACACATTGAAATTGGCATGATTGTAAGAAAAAGAAATATAAATATCCAGAAAGAAATATGCTTAAAGGAAGAGTAAAGTATAGGAGGTTATCTGTGAGCTGGCAATATAGAGATTTGCTAGTAGTATATAGAGTCATTTGCTAGTAGTATTGTTACTTTGGAAAATTCAATATGAAGAATTGTATAGCCATAGAAAGCTAATGTGATTCATAATGTTACTTATTTTTAATTAGCCATAAAGTATTTATTGATGAACTATCCAGCATGTAGTCCACTGATGCTTTTTTTTTTTTTTTTTTTAATGACAAAAATTCGAAGTCTATTTGAACGGGGAAGGCAGAAGCTCATGGAATAGAATGTAGACAAATGAAATAGAAGCAAATGCAATGACACAGACACAATAGCAGGGGAAAAAAAGCAATTACAAGCAATGTATCAACAAGTACAAAATGGCATAGCACAATTATATTCTGAGGGGACATAAAAGGGTGAACCGAGGGAGGGAGGTTAATTGGGAAATGCTTCCTCAGGGCAACAAGAGCTGAACAAGGTCTGAGGGAAGCAGTGGGTCTGAATTATAGAGAGGAACAGGGAGGGAATCCAGGATGAAGGGAATGAATGACCTAACCAGAAGAGGATGGGAGAAATCAAGCCATGTATAGGGAATAACAAATGAACCATTGTGGCTGCAGTGGGGAGGCCAGGCTAAAGCATCCAGTCATCATTCTAGAAAGTTCGGTGGGGGAATGGGTGGAGGCAGTTGGGAGTGCGAGTTTTAAAGAAACTTGAATGCTAATAATGTAAAGGTACAGGGATTTGGGTGTTATTTTATTACATGATTTAGCTTTCTAAATTAAAGTATTAATGAATTCCTTGTGTGTAGTCTCCTATTGCCAAAAGTACATGGAAATCTGTGTTCTTATCCCCCTGGGCTGTTGAACTCCCTTGTTTTTTTGTTTCACTGTAGAAAGAGAGTAGACAGTGCCTGATGGATATTTGTTCTTGGCTAAAATCCTGCATAATGCTTTGAAATATTCTTCTTAGCAAATGTTAACAGTTGCTAATGTCATTCAAAAATAGTTGAGCAAAATATGTTTGTGAAACATACAGCTTTTACTGTCAAATCATTTCCTGAGTGAAAGGAAAATACACTGGTACTCTGCTACTTATTGAATAGAAACCCTTTAAGGTTGTCAAGAATTTCATCAAACTGATGCCTTAAATAAGTGGGGAATCATGAGCCCTCTGTTTTAATGTCTGTTTCAATGTCGGTTTCCTCATGAGCCACCCCACTCAGCTGTCCAGATGGGAAGACCACACATTACAGCCCTCTCGGCCTCAGATAGGATAAGCAGAGCATAACTCCTCTGGAGCGATGCAATTATGAATTTCTTGAGGGGGAAAAGGAGAGATAAGTTCAGGGAAGTCAGCTAACGTGGTACATGGGTAGTTCCCAGCAGCAAAAGGGTTAATCAGATTTTCATTTTAGATAGTCGCCTTAGTAACAATCAGAGAGCCCAGGCTGTATCTTTTCCATTTGTGGGAATGTTTAGATTTACACAGTAGCTTAGCTTATTATATACCTGCCTTGATTGCTGGATAAGGCTCGTGATTAAAAACAGAATAAGATTCATTTTTATAATATTGTGAAGATGAGCAAAACATTGACGGTGATGTCACTGGTGGTCTAAAGTTCTGAGAAACTACCGATCTTGGAAGTGTGGTGGGACAGGGTCCCTGGAAAAGTGAAAACAGATGAAGTTCAGCATCTTTTACTTAAACTTTTAGTAACAGTGAGTTTGCATTCCCCATTTTTTAAAAGTGGATCATCGGAGTCCAGCATGTAGCACCTGGCCATGAGAAATTGGATATCAGCTTCGTTTTTATGCCAAACTGCATTAAGCTTTCAAAGATGAGTTTGTTTGTATTGTATATTAGGGGCTATTTGGCCTTTTAATCAAGAACTGAAAAATATATATATATATATATTCAAAAAGTACTTATTTTCAGAATGTTCAAGAGATGGACTAGTAACACTTAAGATGTTGAAATACTTAATTTTTCCATTGTCCAAATAACAGGAAAACAAATTCGACACACTGCTCTGCACACGGCCTCAAACCTCACCTGGAGAGACAGATTTCCTAAGGGCAGAGAAGAGCGTTCACTCTGTTTGCCAGGACCAGGTCTGTCTGGAGCAGCTGCTGCCAATTAGTGACAGCCCTGTGCAGCAGGGCCAGGATACACATAGCACTACCAGAGTTCAGCACTTTCAGAAAATACTCTCTGAAGCAAGAGGAACACAGTTCTTAGGAGCATCATAGTTCATCCCAGTTCCATGGTGGTACCTTGGTAACCAGCGAGCTTCTCACAACATCTCAAAAGTCAGTATGTCATCCTTCAGTGGCTGACGAGTTGATGCATTATTTACGGACCACTTCTGACTTCCTCTTGCTTATTATATTAACTTGAAAATGCCCAAGTTCCACCTTTGCCATTCGACTAGTATCAAATATTTAGCCAAGAGAGCCACTGGAGACACTTAAAAACAAAACGAGCAGACAGATAAAAACTTGGAAGATTGAAAGGCTATGCCTGTTCAGATTTAGAGAAAGGGAAAAAAAAAAGTTTTGAAAACAAGGAATAGCTTAGTAGTTAGAGGTATATCCAAGTGTCCAAGGCATGGCCATTATCCATTCCTTAATATTAATTCAATTGGATTTTTTTCCCCTGAAAATTGATCCATTGTATGAATGTCTGTGTGTGTGTGTGTGTGTGTGTGTGTGTGTGTTTATGATGAATAAGAGAAAAGAGGTTGTTTTGTTGTATGGAGTAACTTGTAAGTTTAGACACCAATTTTTCAAATGAAGTGCCTTTTGTAGGGGAGTTTAAAAAGACTAAAATACTCAAAAGAATCAGGGAGAATATTTTGGAATTTAGAAGCAGGAACAGAGATGGGAGAAGGCAAAGGAAGATAAATCACATTAAAATTTTTCCTGAGACCAGAAAAAGATGAGGAAACATTCTTCTTCCCCTCCCCTCCCCTCCTTCCTCTAACAAATAACTCTTATTCCTGGACACAGGAATTTGTACATAATATATAGTTAGATTAAGAGCTAAATAACCTTCTTGTAATCTAACCTTGAGACTTGACCATTCACAGTATTGGGTCTATGCCAGTTGTTTGCTCAGTTTGAGGAAGATATAGATTCCTTTAAAAAAATCAGTAGGTTGAAGGTCTTCCAGGGGTTTCTAAACTTCCATTTGAGAAATGCCAAGTTAAATAGAGTAAGATATTCTATTTACTGTATTTCAAATATGCATTTTTACTGCAAGAGATGGTTTGTCATTATGCATTGTAAAAGTGCATTTGTTTTCATGTTTGTTGTGTTAGAATCAAAATGAAGACATCAAGTTGAAAAATAAATGTCCATAAATATTGAAGACTCCAAAGGATCAGGAGCCACTGGTTTGAGAAACAGTGAAGGTGAAAAATGTACTTGGAGTTGCAAAAGGTGCATTTTCAAATGAACTTTTGGAGATCATTTATAAATAGGATGCCCTGTATTTTTTCCTGATTTGATTAAAAATATCTTCACAATCATCTCACATTGTCAAGATAATAATGTCATTCCAACCAATACTGAAAAATACTGATACTGAAAAACAAAACAAGGTTTTTGACTGAAAATAAGCTATACATATTTGGCTGGAGTGTGGAGGAATTTTTCAAATGTCTAATAATATATCTAGACTTGGCTCTTTATTAGAAAGTCTGTGAACTTCCCTGTCTCCTTTGCTCTCTCTTTCTGCGGGGTCACTGCATATTTAAATTGTCTGTGTGTCTGTAACATTTTAGCATGTGAACCAGGATATTGTCAAAAAGACAGATGTGCCTGAAAGCTGGAATAAAGAAGATAGTTTTCATTTGACTGGAGAAACAGTGGAAAGTTAAAAAAAAAAAAAAAAAAAAAAAAAAAAAGATCATTTTCCTATTTTTATAAATTCAGGGGGAAATTTGGATTATCACCCGCTATTTTGACAGAGCTGACCTCCCTCACCTTCTCAAAACAACTTCCTTAGTATCCAAGTCACTTTTGCACTTAATTGTCTTCTCTTAATTCTCCAGCCAAGTCATTCATTGTCTTAGGAAGTTTTACTATCCCCTGCTGATTCCTGAACTTTTCCTCTCCATGATTCAAAATTTGAAATATTGCAGAGGTTTTTGAAATGCGTGGTCTTTTGTGATCTTTACAACATTTGGGAGTGGCCTTTGCCATAGTAGGTGATCAATACTGAATCTGTTGACTGATTGGTTTGACTGAAATAAGACTTGGTTGATTTCAGTAATAAAAACATGTATTACTAAAAGTTAATGAGCAGACCAAAGAGGTGATTTAATTAGAGGATTTCAATTGGTTGTTCATTATGTCAACACAGCCAAATGGAGACTGAGGTTAGAAATAATGCTGCCAAGTAAGTTGTGGTAGAAGGGGAGAGAGTGGAAAGGGGTAAGAGAAAGGACAGAAAGAAAGAGTGAGAGAAGAAGAGTGGAGGGAAACAGAAGGACATTGGAAAAGATTATGGATGGTGTGAATAATTAATTACCTTTGGAGTAAATGTCAAAAGAGTATGGATGAAAAACTGATGAATTGTAATCAATAATACAAAAATTTTTAGGTGAGGGAAATAACTAACATGATACTAAGAAAAATAACTTTACAAAAGAATGTTGAATGGTTTCTCTGAATTATGGTAAGAAGGAAGAACAAGAAAAATGAAAGATGAAAGAAGTTCTAAGATATCCTTTTTTTTTTTTTTTTTTTTTTTGTCTCATTGAAGAAGAATAAATGCTCTCCAATATCCTTAGCATCTTACATTGTGTATGGACTAGGTCATTCCAGGACCCCTTAGCACTAGGTTTACCAACACACTTACTAAAAGAAACTATTCAGCTTAAGACTCAGTTAAGAAGAATGAGAAGGACTTGGCCAAGTTCCAGAGCAAAACAGTAAAAATAGTGCCGTGAGAAAAGAAAAGATTAGGGTTCCAGAACATCAAGCCATTTTGCCTGAAAAACAGAAAGCCGAGTTACATAAAAAAATAGAAGTTACATGAAGTAACCATCTTTTAAGGTATGAAGGATTTTTACCTTCAGAATAGAGATCCTTCTTCATTTTAGCAAGCAGAAAGGAAATGAGTTTATATTACAACTGGAGACCTTCAGGTGAGACTTTCTTATGCTTAGAGTTTTGGATTCTAGTAAGTAAAAAAAAAAAAAAAAAAAAAAAATCCCCACTCACCATTATCTCCAACACACTTCTTAGTTCTTTTAATTGTCTTATTATAAATCAGTATCTTTTCCCGAATAAGTCCAGGCATGCATCATTCTATTAGACAAATATCAGAACAGCAAGATATTCCTTCTTTAATTATTATTTCTATCTTTAATGTTAGGTATTTTAAATATTAGCATACGAGCATTCCTGAGTGTTTGTTTCATATGTTTTGAAATACTCTATTGCATTTCTTTGACTTAGCTAGTTCATGTGGAATTTCCTAAAGCAATACTGATTCACCAGTGATTTCCTCAAGTTTACACATTTAATATAGAAGTTTCAGTAAGCCTCCCCTCCTTAAAATATTAGTCATATTTTGTCTTCTGTAACAGTGTCCTGAAAATAGCTGAAACATTCTGATGTTTTTTTCTTTGTTTACCGATTTTAAGATCATTATGCATACTCCGATGCATAATTATAATTATGCATTCATGCTGTTACTTGTGCTGGCTTAACTCAGAAATAGTGTGAAGCAGCTATCTCGAAGCTACAGGCTGTTTCCCATCACTTAGATTCTGATCAGAGCTGTTTGTTGAGTCTTATTGCAATGCGGACTCTCTCTGCAACAGTCCCAAGGCTGGACCCTTCGTTTTTATCACTAGCTTCACTCCCTGCCCTTTCTCCCCCAACCCCGCCATCTTTGCTTTTAAGACAGGAGAAACTACAAGATAATTTGGTTTTGTTGCATGTGTTTAGTCTATTCACAGCAATTAAATGAGAGGGATTTTCAAAATTCTCCAGTTTATTTATATTCCACATTTAACATTATACATAATAAATGAAGACACTTTCGTTTTTCTTGTGTGAGATTTTTCCTATCAGCTGGCCTTATTGGTGAATTTACTTTAGGGTTGCTTAAGTAGCTGAGTGCAAAACTATCAAACTTTCTTCCATATGTTGTTGAATAGTGTGATTTTGGCCAAAGAGGAAGATCTGTGTGTCTTACATGTCTTACACTTAACATTTGTCGAGTATTCACTGAGTGGCCATGGTAGGAAGGGTATGTTCTACAGTACTATGAAGAGTAGTAATAAGTTTCATTTAGTTAAAAAAAATAATAATAATCTCTTGCAGTCTTGGAATTTTTTAAATCTCTTATAGTCTTGGAAGCTAGAGCTTGGGTTAGTCAGTAACAGCCCAACATGGAAATACATGCTTGCTCAAGCCTCTTACATTATCAGGAGGTGCATCGCCTCAGAGGATGTGGAAGAAAGAACAGTAAATAAAACCACTTGGCCTTACATATGTAAAGTGTTGAGCAAACTAAGTGTGAGTTTGTAATTTTGTTTTTCTTTGTGCATAGATGAATTAGGGAAAATTTACTTCGGTGTGAATTAGGGACACTGTTTTATGGCTATCAAATGTAATGGAGAAGTTCCATGAAAGAACAGGCATAGAAGTTCATGTATTTGTTGAAGGGGACTCCACCTTTGTTCCTAGGAAATATGTCATTTATAACATAAATTATAATGTAAATGATAAGCCATTGTGCTTATTTAAATTTCTACACATTAAAGGAAACTGTTGATCTTTTTTTTTAACATCTAGAAAAGAGAGCAAAGATTTTTAAAAGACTGAAAGACATGGATAAATCTGTTACATGAATTTCTCCTATTTAAAATACATGGAATGCTAAAGCCAGAAGGTGCTTAGACATTGTGTAGTCGTAGTCTTTTATTTCACAAATGAGAAAACTGACTCGAGGAAGAAATATTTTTTTGAGCAAGATGATTCAACTACTTTACAAAGTGAGAACAAAACCCAAGTTCAGTGGATTCCTAGATCATTTCTGAAAATGTATAGCATGAAATAGAAACGATCTAAGGAAAAGACCATAGACAATGTAATCATGGGGCATTTTACTTTGATTTGGCTTTGTTTTGATTTTATTGTAGTTGACAAATGAGATAAACAAAACATTAAATAAGTACCCAAGACTAATATAATTAAACATAAGGCATTATTCCAGCATATGGTGCAAGAAAATATTTCATAGACTAACATTTTTGTACTAGATAGGGAACTCCCAAGATAGATTCCAAAACTGAGAAGTAGCATAACAAAGAACTCAATGTCCAGAAATTTTTCAGTTTCTTCCAAAATGACTTAGAAGCAAGTTTTTATATTGCATAGGTCTTAGTAAAAACTATAAATAGCAATTTGGGGTATCTTAAACAGAATGAATAATTTAATTTTATAATTGATAAGTAGAACATTTTATCATGGAATGTAAGACTTAATTCAACTAACATTTTAGTTGTTATTAAAAATCCTTTTATTTTGATATCAGCGGCAGGATTGTTTCCTCACTAACCAACGTATCTAGTAGATAACAGTAGAAAAATTGGTCAGAGTAGTAATTGCTTATACATTTATATTTATGATATATTGGTTATTCTGTTAATATTGGATAGAATATATTTAATAAACACACAACTTGTCATAAAGATATTTATTTTTTAAACTTCACCCAATTTCCCTTAATCAGTGCACATGATAATTATAAACATTATTTTTCATGTGCAAGACTAAATAATTTATAAGCATTAATTTATTCACCTTTACAACAGCTCTGTGAGATATTATGATAATAACAAGGGAATTGATTGATATACAGTGCTGAAGCTCCTTCACCAAGATCCCCATCATAGATAAGTAGCAACAGTTGGATTTGAACACAGGCAGTCTGGCTCCAGAACCCAGGCCTTTAGCAGTGTTAGTTATGTCTCTGTGAAGTCCATATGTGAACTGAGTTCTGTGTGAACTGAATTTTCTGCCTCTTTTCCTCATCCTTCCCATCACACTCTGGAAATCTAGTGTGGTGAGTATGCCATAAATAATATTTAAATTGAAATTTTTGGTGTCAAATTCATTGAATAAAATAACGACTATACTTTTTTCCCTGCATTTGCTCCTATGTCCATCTAATGCATTTATTTATTATTCATTTAGTTAGTTAGTTAGTTTGTGTGTGTGTGTGTGTATGTGTGTGTGTGTGTGTTGTGTGTGTGTGTGTGTGTTATGTGTTACTGAGGTTTGAGCCCAGGGGCATTCTGCCTCTGAGCTACACCACCAGCCCTATTTTACTTTTTATTTTGAAACAGGGTCTCACTAAGTTGCAGAGAGCCTCATTAAGTTGCTGTGACTGGCCACGAACCTGTGATCCTCCTGTCTCAGCTTCCCAACTACTGGGATTATAGGTGTGTGCTGCCATGCCCAGTCCACCCAATGCTTTTTTTGACTTCTCAGTTTAAACTTGAATTTTGGCTGGCAGGTGAAACTGCTCTATCTGGATTTGGGTATAGTCTTCCTGCTGGCAACACCAGTCTAACCTGAGAATCAGCCTAATGCCTCAACAGAAGGTACTGTGCAGAGCCACACTGTTTCTGTTGACCAGTTAGTCATTACCATCCTTCATTTGTTCCTGCACAATCAGTGCAGAACTCAGTGAATTGGAGCCTAAAGACATCTTGGATCTCATCATGAATTCTGCTTATGATTGGTAACTTTTATATAGACTCTTTTTTATCCAGTATAAGATATAATCATCGCTGCAAGTATGAAAGTGCCTGCAGACATAAAAATAAAATATTAAAAAGTATTACCTGCTTTTTAGTATTTTTATATCACTAACTAGACAATGTTCAATCTATTCCCCCTTACTTGGTGCCTGATGTTGATATTTAGTATCTCGACTCGACTTACAAGACCCCAAACTGTGCAAATGTGAGAAATAATTCACCACAAAAGCTATAAATTTCACAGCTCGAAAAACCCTGAAGATTATTAATGAGGCCCCATGCAATTAGCTTATACAAAGTGCAGCTAGGAATCATGCATAATGTAAAACAGAAACTGCTAACCACTGACTCATGGAAGATCATTTAAGCTAGTTTTCATGGACATGAAGAATTGATATTTAACACAATTCCTAGGAACATTCTCATTGCTTTAACCTCATGAAAGACTTCAGTTTCTTATAGATGGCTAAGAGAAAAATAGAAAGCAGTTCATGGTTAGGGCAGTTTCTAGCAATGTGAATTTGGATAACTTGTTTAGCTTTTTAGTGTCTCAGTTTTTATTTATACAAAAGGAGCATAACAATATCTTTTCATGGAATTTTTGTGAAAATCAATTTAAAAGGTAATGCAGCACCTAGAATTTTAGCACAGAGTTGCTGTTTAATAAACTATATATTGGGGCAACACGTGACTTTCCAGCCAGCTAAAATTGTTGTTTTATTGGGAATTCTGCACTGCAATGAAAACACGTTTAGTTAGGGAAGACTGAAAACGTAAGTTAAATGCTTGCATAGGCTAACATACCCAATATTGCTTATACACATTACATATATGAACTCATTTGATCGTTAAAATAACCTATTACATAACTTTACTTTAAAAACATAATTTTACTATGTTTATTTTAGAGATTTAACTGAGATGTTTAATTGAGATGTAATGTGGTTAAGTAAATTGCCCAAGGTCTTGCAGCTTCTAAGTGATGGTGTTGCTCTGTTGATTTAAATACTCTAGGTGTTGATCACTTAGATATTCTTATTATCAATTCATTATGAGCATCTAGAGAAAATGTAACTCATCTTTTCTGTCTCTACTCTTAAGAGTTTTCTCTGTAGGACATACTAAATGTTGGTTCGTGAGTGAATAATGAACATACTTAATTTTCCATGAAAGTATAAAATTATATTTTTGTATTTTTATTAGTGTATCACATTTATACATCTTAGTGACTTTCAATGTGAGACATACATGCACATAGCTCTTGATGTACTTCCCTCCACATCTCACCTCACTATCTCCTCCTCCCTCCCAGTACATGCCAGAAAAACTAGTAGTAATACCTTTATATACTGCAAAACATTATGTCAGCCATCTCTTCCTCTAGCAGAATTTCTTGATAGCATTCTCAAAGTAGAAGCAATATAGAGAAATCCAAATGTAATGCTAACTCCCTATCATTAATTGGTATAGTTTTATACATAACGTTAAATTATTTATCTGGCAAAATCCACATCAAGATAATATAGGGCTGGGGTGTAGCTCAGTGGTAGAGAATGTGCTTATGTGTACAAGGCCCTGGGTTCGATCCCCAGGACTACAGTGGGGAAAAATAAGGAAAATACAAAAAAGACAAGATAAACCACCTTTGTCCAAATTTTAATATAATTCACATGCAACCAAAGACAGAATTCAACCCACTGGTATTTGCACCCAACCATTTAGTTTTAATAGATGTTTACATTTGTCATATTAACAGTATTTAAATATCCTTTCCAATATGTGCAATAATGCTTTTATTCATATTTCTGTTCTTTTAAAGATATATCATACTATGGAGAATAAAGGAAGCAGTGACTACAATTTAATTTTCTCTTATGACTATAATATTCTCCATAACAGCTTATTAAGAAATTACATATTTTAATACAAAAGTTCAAGGTTACAATGAGACATTGCCTCTCATAAAGGGAATCCCATGGAAATTTACTGACAATAAAAAATTAGATTTGAGGCATTTGTCCAGAGGCAGTATTAAAAATGGCTTAAATCACTCGGTTTTGACTTCATAGCAGGCTTCTTTAGTTTCCCCAGACCAGCAGATATACTGAACAGAGGGGCCGCTGAGTTGAGAGCAGGTGGAGGTAAAGGTTTGGAGTTCTGTTCCCCTTGTCTTCTTGGATGGAAAGTTGGCGAGCCTACCTCCAGGTGGGAGGGCCAACCCTCCATGGTGTGGACACCTGACCTTTACTCTCTGAGAGTGCAGAATCAGGATAGTCCTTCTGCATAGGTTGACTGGTAAAAAATACAGAAACTATATTCATTCAGAGTCACTTAAGATACCTAATTTAATTATTTGTAATAATTGTGTTACTAAAATGTCTTACAGATTAGATAAGCTTTGTTCAACTATTCTAACACTTTCACACTTGTGCCAGTTAGGTTGCCAGGAGTTTAATTTTTTGCACCTGTCTTTCAATAACTCGACTTTCAATAATTTGTCACAGAGAGAATCTGCCTTCCCCAAAGGTACTATATTTATCACAGCGCCTAGCATATGGCTTGATAATTCCACACTGCTTTTCTCCTTTGGATGGGAATACCTTTCTCATTCCTCTTCTCATTTTACCATAGACTTTTGCCATTCATTTCAAATGTCATAATATCAGGTATACTTCAAATTCAATATTTAAGTGAGTTCTTAATAGTTGATGGTTGTAGGTGGATATAAGGGTACGGGTCATGAAAACAATTTTTAATGAAAAGAAAAATTTTATTTGGTTATTAAGTTTACTATATTATTTACATCAAGAGTGCTCTCTCTTTGTTTAGCAGAAGTTAAGGTTGGCTAAAATGATAATAATGAGAGCCAATCTGAAAAGTGACCAAAAGATTAATTACATATTATAGTAGATTAATGCATGAAGATTGGACACTTTTCAGTATCCGAGGATAACTTTGTGAAGGATAGTGTTTTCTGTTTCTTACAGAATGCCTTTGGGGTAATTCTCAAATAGAGACTACTGTACAAAATGGGTCACTATTTCTTTTTTAACATGAATAAGCCGTTAGTAGTTGAATTTGAATGCATACTTATTACATCTTATCTGTATTCTTTAAACAGATTTTTTTTATGTTAACCATGCCATTTTCTCTAAGAGGGTTAACATATCAAAATATAGTTAATATGACTTTATTCACTGCTTTCCCAATAAAAATAGTAAAAATAGTAAGTGTAAGCCCAGTGTGTTGGGTTTTCATATATATCTTCTTTTCAACACTTGAATTTGGGTTGCATTGAAATTCTTTAATAGAAAGCCTTATAATGATAGTATTAACAAGCTGTAAGGACATGTGAGATCATCATACAGAGAAGAAAGATGAGACCCACAGAGGTTAAGTGACTGGCCCCAAGTCACACAACTGGTACCAGGGCTCTTGGCATCCCTGACCCCTGCCACAGGCTTATGTGACAGCCTTCTGGGAGGAGGGCTACTCCACAGCAATTTGCTTTTCCCTTCTCAGGGTTTCAGTGCTGACACTCTTTTGCACATTGCACTAGGTGCAAAACCAGAAATTCTGCCAGGAGCAAAACAACACTCCTTAAACACTCTGACTCTCAGAGCCGTATAAAATAAAAGGTTGAAGTTAATGGCTGCCAGCTTGGAGGGAGTAATTCCTCTTTGGAGCCAAATGTATGTGGAGAACAGATGAGACTGTGGGAGTAAAGTTGGCAAAAAAGAAAGAGAAATTATTCTATTCTTTAAAAAAAATGAAAGTATAATAAATATCTGGATAACATAAATGTTTATTATTCACTTGGAGTTTTTCTCATTTGAAAAAATGAAATATCTCTATCTTTAGAGTGACTATTCTTAAATCATATTATTGTTCTAAATATTTTATTAAATTATTTTTTCATTTGGAAGCAAAGTTTGTTTTAACAACCTGCATATATAGAATTATTTGTGTTCTCTTTTCTAGCAAGGTCATTATTTCTTATACTGAAATTCCTAATTTAAGCAATGACTCATGAAGATAAGGTGTTCCAACAATTTTGAGAACTAAAAGTAAATATACCTCAGAGATAACGATTACTTAAATTTTGGGTTCAAAGATAAAACTGTGTGACAGAAGGAGTATGGATATACTAGCCAAGAATTCTATCAGTTTATAACACTCATTTTGTTTTTTAAAAGTCTCCTATCATGCTTGAGATCCCACATACCATAGTCAACTTGAAGACATTTGTTAGCAGAAGTTCTCTGAAATTTCACTCTCATGTATCCTTTACGGATATTTTATAGATCTATGCTCAAGAAAAACACTATGGCTCTGAATACTGTGGAAATGACCCTCTCTGGATTTCCATTCATAAATCTATTCTGTGCCGAGTAGTAGAGTGTAGTGGATCTTGTTATAGCACATCACTGATGTCCTTCTCACCTGTCATTTTCATGTATTTTCTAACTTAAGTGTACTCCAATTGCTTTTAGATGATTTGAAAATGTGTACAGTATATCAGTTTTTTCCAAGCAATGCAGCTTTTGTAATGTTTGTTGAAGTCAACTTTTATTATTTCCCAAACAATATCTATAGACAAGACAGTTTTCCTTGGTATGAATTTGAAAATTTTCTTAGCTATTAGTTTAAATTTGCACAACACATACACATATACGTTCATACCTTGTTTTTAGACACAGTCAACAAAATGACACTTTACCCAATATAGTTCCTTGGCCCTTTTATTTTATTCTTAAATGGGAGCACATGATTTACTTAGTTATACCTGAATATTTGCCATTAATTACTTGTGGAGAATATTTGGGTATTATCTCAGAACCTGTTTTTATATTCCATGAATAATGTGACACTACAGGACCACTTTGTATAATTTTAAATGGCATTCTATTTTCAGAAAGAAAAAATAAATGTTATCTTACTCAGCATCAAATGTAAGTATTCATACAGGCTAATATATAACTTTTAAAATTGTATTTATTAGAGAACACTTCACTTTTTTTTATTTGGTAGTCATCATACTAAAAGTTGTGTAGTTCTAGTCAAGTCAATAATAACTGGACTATATACCATGCCTAGAATTAGCCGAAGTATACATAATTCTCCCCACTCCAGTAGTGGTTGTTGTGACCCTTGTTTTTTAAATTCAAGTTCACTATCACTAAAGATAGCATATAGTTAAAAGGAGAAGAATACAATATTTTTGTTATTGTGAGATTGAAAGGATACAATATTTTTTTTATTGTCAGATACACTAACTGAAACTTCTACTATGTAAAATCTTTTTTCTTCATTTAGATATAGAAAATCATTCAGTGGGGAAGGTTGGTGGTTGGGGTGGCATCTAATTTCTAAGAACTCAGAAAGGTATGTGCAAGTTCGTGTGTGTGCATGTGCTTTTCTAGTTTTAACTACATAAATCTAATGACCACAGCATTTTTTAAAAAATTGTGAAACATCAAGTATGTTTTTTAGCTGAGAGAATAAAAACAGCTATGAATTGTTAAAACAGTAGAATTTCGTGAAATAGGACTCACATCTTTTCGCCTGTTGCCCCGTTATGGAAACGACACACCAATATAATTGTCATCAGCATCAAACTACATCTAATGATATGGGTGTGAGATGCTCTAATGACAGTTTCCTCTTCATTTCCTGAAGTCAATGGAGGCCACTTATTCCATCAGATAATACTTCTGGTTCTTTCAAAGGGCGATAATGACAAGCTCTTCTTACAGGCAAGATTTCCCTATGGCTTCTCTTTCCAGTTCTCATTTTGGAAATCTTCAACAAATGTTTCCATCAAAATTTGGAATCCCTAAGACAGCATTATGTCACCAGTCTCTTGGGTTAGAATTCTCCTCTATTCGTTACCTTCGGGCTGTCTACTTTTATCTCCATTAACCTTTTGGCTTGACTATAAACATTTATTGAAGGCTACCTCCTTTGTCGGTCCAGTAACTCCAAAGGTTAGTGAGAAGTGGATGCTAGTTTGACCTCTTTTATCCACATTAGATGATTCTAATTATTCCTAAGAAGTGACTACTTTTGACCCATTTTGTCCTTGTCAAGTTTGTCTAGTTGTGGGCTGTCGAAATGCGAAACTCTGGGTTCAAACTGTGTCTAGGAGTGCAAATGTTTTAAACTTGCAATGTGGAGCCTCAGAAAGTACACAGTATTTCTTTTATTATTTTAAACCCAGTTTAACTGAAATTGTAGACTTCCATTGTATATTTTGAATTGATTTATTACTGGAAGACATAAAAAGTATGTCTTTTTTAACCTGTAAAAGCGCTTAGGTTATTTCAAAATGGGAAAAATTGTATATAAGGATAAAACTAGGCTTCACTAAGGTTGTAAGCCACTTTGATTTCACAGCAACTTTTGACATAAAAAGTATAGTCAGTCACCAGGCTTCCTTCCACCTTATACGCTTCTGCAATCACTTCAGCAAAGGCCAGATGTGCTGGTGCAATCATGGGCTCTTACAGGTTCTCTTTGGAAGAGACACAAGTTCTCATTTAATTTGAGTGGTCATGTGGTCATACCTGATTTTAAGAGAGACCTTAATAGTGGGTAGACAGAAATAAGTGATCAAGCAGGTTTGGTAGCACACACCTGTAATCCCAGTACTTGGTAGGCTGAGACAGGAGTATCATAGGTTCAAGGCCAGCACATAGCTGCTCATTGAGATTGTGTTTCAAATAAAAAGATAAAAGAAAATAAGTGGGGGGGGGGGAGATGGGGTGTAGCTCAGAGGTAGAATCAGCCTGGATTCAATCCTCAGTACCACAAGAAATATGTGATCAATAACATTAAAGGCTATCATGGCCTTTTTTCTTCTTTGCGTGTGTGTGTGTGTGTGTGTGTGTGTGTGTGTGTGTGTTACTGAAGATTTAACCCAAGAGCATTCTACCTCTAAGCTACATCCACAGTCCTTTTATTTTTTATTTTGAAACAAGGTCTCCTTAAGTTGCTGAGGCTGTCCTTGAACCTGCCATCTTCCTGTCTCAGCCTCCCAAGTATTGCAATTACAGGCATGTGCCACTGTGTCCAGTGACTTTTTTCTTGACTTGTATGCGAATCACTACGAACAGTACCATGCCTGAGCAACAGTGGGGATTTAGCAAGTGCATTTTGAAATCTTAGTTCCTTCATTCAGTAAAACTTCGATGTGCATCTATAGTGTACTAAGCACCACACTAGTTGCTTTATAACCTTCCAGAGAGAAAGGATTATCTCCATTTTGCGGGCAGAAGTTCTGAAGTTCAGAACGTTTAGGTGGTTTTCCAGTCGGGGAGCCTCATCGGCATGAAGTGAGATTCAAACCCAAATCACCTACCCAATCCAACCTAATGTCAACTGAAAAGTCAGTGGTGATTCCAGAAACCTTTATACACCCTACCTTTATACACCAGTAATAATCAGGAATTATTACTGTCACCCTGGATATTTTATATACTTTAAAGCAAGGACACGAAATATAGCTAGTGACATATAAATGGTTAATTATTGTGGAGTGGCAATAAAGATTTGGTTTTATCCCAACAAAGGGAAAGTTTGTTTTATGCTTTTGAGCACATCTGATGAGAAAATTTTACAATTGTATTAAAACTGTAAGTCAGTAAATCTGAACACATTTGGTATTAGTTTTCTATTGTTGCCAAAACAAATTACCACAAACAGGTAAAATAATACAAATTTATTATCTTATAGTTCTGTAGATTAGAAATCCAGTATAGGTTTCATCATACTAAAATCAGTCCTTTCTTAGAAGTTCTCAGAAATAATCTATTCCTGCTCATGGTGACTATTGGAAAAGTTTATTTCTTTAAGGTTGTGGAACCAAGGTCCTTGTTTTTGACTTCCTATAAACTGAAGGCTATTCTCACTTTCTAGACCCTACCATATTTCTCAATCCATGGATGGATGTTCCATTTTATTTTCTTTCTTTCTTTTTCTTTTTCTTTTTTTTTTTTTTTTTGGCAGTGCTGCGGATTCAACTGAGCTATACTCTCAGCCCTATTTTTCATTTTTTTTTTTTTGAAACAGGGTCTCACTAAGTTGCAAAGGGTTTCACTAAATAGCTGAGGCTGGCGGTGAACCTGCAATCCTCCTGTTTCAGCTTCCCAAGTACTGGGATTACAAGCATGTGCCACCATTCTCTCCATTTATCTTTCTATCTTTTCTTTCCCTCCCTTCCTTCCTTCCTCCCTTCCTTCCTTCCTTCCTTCCTTCCTTCCTTCCTTCCTTCCTTCCTTCCTTCCTTCCTTCCTTCCCCTCCCTCCTTCTCTTGCTTTGCCTTCCCTTCCTCTCCCTTCCTTTCCCTCCCTTTCTTTTCTTTCATGTGTGGTATTGGATATGAACCCAGAGGCACTCTACCTCTGAACTACATCCCATCCCTACTTTATTTTTATTTTTGAAACAGGGTCTCACTAGGTTGATGAGAGTTCTCACTACTTGCTGAGGCTGTCCTCAAACCTGCGATGCTCCTGTCTTAGCCTCTCCAAGAACTGGGATTACAGATGTAAGCCTCTATACCTGGCTCACTGCCCATCTTTAAAAGCAGCAAAGGCAGATGGAATTCTTCTTAGGCTGAAGCTTTTTGTTACTCTTTTCCTTTCTACTTTTAAGCATTCCTCTGAGCCAACATGATGACATAAACTTGTAATACCAGTACTTGGGAGGCTGAGACAGGAAGATCACAGTTACAAGGCCAGCCTCAACAATGCAGCACGATCCTCAGCAACTTAGCAAGACCCTATTTCAAAATAAAAAATAAATAGGACTAGAGGTGTAGTTGGAGGTAGAATGCCCCTAGATTCAATCCCCAGTAACAGCAACAACAAAAAATGACTAATGTGAATAGATTGGATTCATCAGGACGGTTGAGAATAATCTTAGTATTTCATGGTCCTAACCTTTAGTCACTCCTTCCTTCCTCCCTTCCTTCTTTTCCTTCCTTCCTTCCTTCCTTCCTTCCTTCCATCCATCCATCCATCCATCCATCCATCCTTCCTTCCTTCCTTTCTTTGTGGTACTAGGTATTGAACCCAGGGGTGTATTACCTCTGAACTACACCCCAGCCCTATTTTATTTTATTTTTTTTTAAATAGGGTATCGCTAAATTACTGTTTGAACTTATAATTTTCTGTCTTAGTCTCCCAAGAACTGGGGTTACAGGTATACACCACCAAGCCCAGCTAATCACATCTTTTAATCCATTCTGCTAAGTAAGGTAACATGTTCACAAGTTGTAGAGGATGAGGGGGTGACCTTCTTTAGGGGATCATTGCCCTGCCTACTACACCTTTATATCTGCTTTCTTTTCCCAAAACATTGTGCCAATTATGTTGTTTGTAGGTTAATAAATATATACATATCACTTTTCTCATTTGTGAAATGAGGGATATAAACTCAAGAAACCTTAAAGTTGCTTCTAGTTCCTAACATTTTAGAATTTTTTGAATCTTTATGTTAGAGAGAGACATGGGAAAATGAACCTAATGATCAATGTGGATATTACTGTTATTTTTCTATTCATGGATTTTTCTGGAGTGTAGATTTCATATAATCCCGGCTAACTCCTTCCTTTTCACACTTAGTAATCTTCTTTGAAGGCAGTCAATCTCTACAAAAGTTGACTTCTTCAGAAAGAAATTGACTCATCTCCTCAAAATCATAATAACTGGTCCCTTGAGTTTTTTAATCTACTTATTATTTACTTTATAACTTGGGTATAGATTTCAGCAAGACTTGGCTACAATTTTGCTTCTAGTTTACTGATTTGGAATAGAACAAATTATTTTCCTTTCAATACAGTCAATTAATGAGTCAAATTCTACCTATGCTCAGCTATAATAAATGTCATAGTTTTAAAAGATATTATAATGCCTATCTTATTATTAAGGATATGTATGTATGTATGTATGTATGTATGTATGTATGTATGTCTGTCTGTCTCCTGGGAAACTCTTCAATCCTGGAAAAACCAGGGTGGTTGGTCACCCTTGGGATGATAGTATTTGGAAACAAACCTTAATATAGATATCAGTGCTGCCTTCTACCAATATTTCCTTGTCTGAAATATAATTTATATATATATATAAATATATATTTAATTTATTTATATTTATATATTTTTTATATTTATATATTTTATATATTTATATTCATATATGTTGTAGTTAACTGTGATTGAGCCCAGGAGCATTCTATCTCTGAACTACATCCCAACCCTTTTCATTTTTTAAATTTTGAAATTTTTCATTTTACAAATTTTGAAACAGGATCTCACTAAATTGCTAAGGGTCCCACTAAGTTGCTGAGGCTGCCCTCAAACCTGTGATCCTACCATCTCAGCCTCCCATGTACTGGAATTACAGGCAAGGACATAGATTAGCCAACTATTTTTATTTGAGTACAAGATCAAGGTAAGGGTATTGACAAATCATTTGGCTTACTTTAAAAGATTCTCTCAAGAATTTAAGTGATCCATATCTATTTTTCATGTTATCTATGGAAAATTATAAAAGCTTACTTAATGTGTACAAGTTCATATAGCTTTCAAAATTTTAAGTAGAAATATTAAGCAATTTAAAATAATTACTCATCATGATATAAGAGAACTGGTCAGTACATTTTGAAATCTGCTATTTAAAATCAGAAGAGAATGGATGATATAAAATAAAACCACTAAGTACCCTGTACACAGGTGTGCTGAAATGGTGGGACTCCTTTCTGTAACTTACTTGTTCTGCTTCCCACTTGTAGAGCTTCAGACCCTGATCTGTGGGTTTACGTGTTGCCTAGTGGTAAAAGCAAAAAGTATTCATCAAATGATAAATATTTGACTGGCTATAGGTCACAGCAATTTCGGATTGAATAGTGTTGTTTCTCATTATCCTTTAAAATGGAAATAAATAATAGTGGTCAATCAGATAGATAACACGGATAACCTGATAACATTTTTGCTTCGATTGTTTATATGAGTGTGTATGTTTGTATACATATATGTGTGTATGTATATATATATATACATATATATTTCATAAAATGCATATAACACAAAATTATATATGTATGTAAACATGTAACATAAAATCACTTCTTTCTTACAGGACTTTCAATAACTTTGTGATGGTTATACTTGTCAACTATTAAGATATATAGGTGAAAGACTAAAACTCTAAAATGAATCAAAATATGAATACTGATCAGAGTACTAGACTTGGTGTTTATATATATATATATATCTTTTTTTCTCTGGTACTGGGGATTAAACTCAGGGACATTCTACCCCCAAGCTACACCCCCAGCCCTATTTTTTATTCTTTATTTTGAAACAGGGTCTCACTAAGTTACGGAGTGCCTCACTAGGTAGCTGAGGCTGGCCTCTAACCCGGCTCCTCCGGTGTCAGCTCCCAAATGCTGGGATTACAAGCGTGCACCACCATGCCTGGCTTAGAACTGGTTATATTTGATTTCGTTTACTACCTCTGCTGTTTCAACGGGTGACATTTTTTTTTTTCAGATTTCTTTTTAAATTTATCTGTCCTGGTTGATTTTTTTGTTCATGAAATCATATGTTTTATGGTATTGTTACTTTTGTAATATAAATACTACTTCAAGAAATGGATCAACACTTGTTACATATGTAGTTTTAATATGACTTTTCAGTTCACAATGAGTCAATGTATCACGCGCTATCATTGTTGGCACTAGGCAGGTAAAATGGGTTTTCCAGACACCTAAGAAGTTTGAAATTGTCAGAATGTGCAAAACTCCTCAAGGGAATACTTATTAATGCCAATTTGGGAAATTTGTGACAGCACCAAATATGTGGAGAAATCCCAGAATGGGCTGAGATCTCTTTGGCAGGACCATATCTAGGTGAAAATTCACTTCAAAAATTACCTTGAGACTCCTGCATTGTACTCAGTGTTGTGGTCTCATGATATTTGATATGGAGAACATGGTCTGGCAAATGATAAAAGTCTGAATGCCAGTTCACTGTGACTCACTGGGAAACACAGGCTCCTTGCTAAGGCTTATTTCCTCCCAGTTAATTTCCTGCCATGTAAATTTATCAGCAGAGATTTAAAGATAAAGAATTTAGGTGCCAAACAGCCACAAGTGCTGGACCTTTTGAGCTTTCTGTTTAAAATATACATTGAATATATTTCCTTAATGATAACACTTGTCTCCCTGCTTCTGTGCCTCTCAGAGCAAAGGATGTCATGCTTTGGTTGCTCTGCATCTGAATTTATTCACGATTCCTCTTTATAGTCTTTCTGGAGACAATGTTGGTGAATCATTAGCATTATTATTATTTCAGTTACATTCAGGCTACATATCCACACTTAGCAGAGGGGGTCGGGTGGGTTTCATTAGCCATTCAGAGTAAGTTCCCATTCTAATATAAATGTTGCTCAGGATAGAGCTTTGAAATGGATCCTGATTCTTTAAATTCTTTCCTGTCTGTTTCAGGAAATAGTGAGATCCTGTTGATAGTAAAGTACAATGTGTCTAAAGTTCACTTCTAAACACTCTGCTCTTTGCAAGGAAAGTCATCTGCATTCTCTTTATAATTCAGAGCCACAAGAGATCTGTCTAATCTTGGAGATCTGATCCAGTATCATTTAGGAGGGGAAAAAAATCCTTGATAATAATTCTACCATTCAGATTAGTGAAAGCAGTAAAGCCTTACAGCTTCTGTCTTCTTAAAAAGATATCACTAGACAGGGGAATAAGGACTTGGATTATAGTTGGGGAGATTTAGTTGTTTGTAAAAAATAAAATGATTAGTACGATTATTCGTGTTTTTAATCAACGAAAGCAAATGGCATCTGTTTGTTATCATTCTTTCTGCAGAAGACAAAGGCTCAGGTCCCAATGGTGCTGACTGCTGGTCCCAAGTGGCTGCTGGATGTGACTTGGCAAGGAGTGGAGGACAACAAAAACAACTGCATTGTGTACAGCAAAGGTAAAAGCAAGATCGCCTGGCCTCCCTCTCTCTTTGGAAGTACTGAAACCCAAGCACCACAGACAGCATCACAGGAGCTGGCATGGAAACGCCCAGTGTAACTTGATCTTCTCTTTTCCCTTTCCCTTAGGAGTCTGTCTAACCTACACTTTCAGAAAAGCCTTCGGTTTGGCTCCCCGCTCCCTCACCACCGTACAGCACAAACAAAAAATGCCATACCATTGATTACTGAAGGCCATACACATTTTCTTAACCCAGTATTTGAGTGCGTCGATGAATAATTTTCCCTTGCTGTTAGTTTTCTGGGTAACCCGGTTTGGTGAAATCCCAGATTCCCCTCTTAGCATTATCTATCAAAAAAGTAAATTCCTTTTGAATTTTAGCGATTTGTGTCAAGGTGCATGCTCCAGGAGGCACCGCATTTCAGACAGTTTCTTGAAATCACACAGGCTCAGAGGATGGCTGGCAGTGAAACCTTTGCAGAGTGACTTCCTCCCCACAGTGATTTCTGAAGGGCAAGAGGCAAATGGGCAAGAGGAGGCCCAGCGCTTGCAGAGCTTCGCCTTTGATTTGCTCAGTGTGGCATCAACCTAGCCTGCACCACGTAGCTACACCCACGCTACAAAGGAGCCAGGGCTCGACGGTGACACTACAGGAGACCAGATTCTCCTTGTGACAGGACTGTTCTCCTGTATGCTGAAGTTTGGGGGGGCACTTTTCTCTCTGCCTTTTAGTTACGGGCCCTGGCTGTATACCCGTACAGTGAAATCCCTAATCGCACTTCTTCGTAAATATTGCAAAACCTTGTGCTTCTCATGTTTAATTTCTTTCAGCTTTCTTTTTTTTTAATCAAATAGACCTACTGAGATCAAAGATTTATTTGCACATTGAACCTAGAAACCATAAAAGCATACAAGGGAACAAGCAAATAAGCACCCCTATCAATATATTAACATATAAAACACTAATCATAACATCAAAGACTCTTAAAAACTTGCTAGAAACAATTACAACTTGTTCCTATAATCATTGCAATTTGTGCACTTATAAGAGGATTGCCTCTAAACTACCACAAGCCTTTGAAAGTTGAAACACCGGAAAGAGGGAATTTGCAAGCTAAAAAAACAATCTGCACACCAGAATCTGATTATATTCTTTTTCCTTCTATAATTGCCGGTCCCAGACCTACTAATTTTCTAACCTGACATACCTGTGGTATGCTGGTAGGCACTTTAAGCTAAAAGGGAAGTGAGCTTTTCCCAGGATATGTTGATAGGAGCTATCAAAGTGAAAAGAAATAGCGCAGTGACTCAGTCTCCCAATGCCCATGTTCAGAATCCAAAAAATACAAAAGATATATTGAAACATAGGGCCGACTGCTGGGGAGAGATTTCTGCTGTGCAATAGCTTGTCTTCCTTACGGCAATATAGTATATGAAGGAATTATGACAATAGCTAGTCCCCTGTTGTGATCTCAATCCATTGCTTCTTGAAATCAGGAATTCTTTTAGAAAAGATCATTGTTATAGAACAAAATTACAATTCCACATTCAGTGGAGCACTTTAATTTGAACATTCTTGGTGGTGGTGTTGACTATCCTTTAAGACTTCTTTCAGTAAACAGTGTGGAGGCAGTTTAGGTATTCTTATTAGTTAATCAGTCAGTTAATCCACAAAGCATGCATTGAATCCAACTATGTATTAGCTTTGAACACTGACAGCCACCATTTATGAACCATCTCTAGAATCCTCTCCTGAATCCTCCTAATAGCAAAGTATATGCATTGCTCTTCATTGCTTTGTTTTACAGCCATGGGTTTATGTATCCAATAAAAGAGAAGTAAAAAAAAAAATTAGATATATTGCTTGCTTTTCCAATCTACTGTCAGTTACTAAGAGCAAGGACTTAGTAATTTTATTCCCTGGTCTGGCATTCTGCCAGTCCAAAAAAAAAAAAAAGAGAGAGAGAGAGAGATAAATATTGATTGGTTGATTAGGTAAACCCATGCTGAATGGTTGCCAGACACTATAGTAGACACTTCCCATAATATGATGATGAACCATATGAATTGCTAATATCCAATAATTTGTTAACCTATAAAAGGTAATTTGACATGGCTCAACCTTAAAGAACAGTTAGTATTGCAGTTCAAATGCCAAAACTGCAATAGCTACTACATATGCATTGTTTCTTTTAATCCTCATTTAATACCCCCTTTGAAGCAATTAGTGTACTACCCCATTTTTTAAAAAGTTAAATAAAAGAATTAGGTAAATAATTTACCATGGTCACATATCTAATAAGTGATTGCCTAACTTAAGATCTGAGTTCTACATCCTAGAATATGATCTCACTACATGAAGCTTTAAAATAGCTCAGTAAGACAGGTCATGTTTTCCTCACTTTACATATGCAATTGAGAGAGGTAATATGATTTTATGATGAAGCCAAACTCAAGTCCAAGTCTTGACAACTCCAAATCCTTGGTTCTCTCTAGTGTGACTCTGCCTTTTCTTTTTCTACTGTTAAATGATAAATGAATCCTCTCAAACTACTCAGGCCTTTATGCGTAAAAATTACAAAGAATGTGTATTAAAGTGTGATGCTTCTCAAAAAGTATCCCATGGAACCCAAAGATTAAAAATAGCCATAACCAAATATCACCTATAAAAAGTCATAATGTGTGTCAGTAGTAATGCTTTGGGAAGTCCTATAATAATCAAAGAGTAAGTTATTTGATCATATATTTTTATTTCTCCTTCCAATGAATATCCATTGAAACTAGTACTGCTCTGAATAACAGACTTTGAAAAAGACTGTCACGGATTGTACCTCATGTATGTACCTTCTGTGAGCTTCAGAGGCCTAAACCTAATTCCTCTTATTCAGACTGCCTTTGGAGAGAGAGGGCAGTCCATCCAGGGTGTGTCCAAAATTCTGTGAATACCATAATATCCTGGGATTCTACGAGGGGTCATTTGGGATGTGGAAAATAGGACCCGGGAAGCATTCCTCTCTTGACCAGGGCCCTATGCGCTCTGAAGGTTTCTGTCTCCCCAGGGTGATGCATGTACTCTAAGCCTCCTCAAAGCAAAAGGGTCTGATGGGAAGAAAGTTTTGACAATTTAGATACAACAGGTAAGCTGGGCGTGGTGGCTCACGCTTGTAATCCCAGCATTCGGGAGGCTGAGACCGGAGGATCCGGGTTCACGGCCAGCCTCAGCTACCTAGTGAGGCACTCTGCAACTTAGTGAGACTCGGTTTCAAAATAAAGAATAAAAAATAGGGCTGGGGGTGTAGCTTGGAGGTAGAATGCCTCTGAGTTCAATCCCCAGTACCGCAAAAAAAAAAAAAAAAATAGATACAACACATGATGAGTTGGACATCTATAATATGAGTGGCATTTTCATAATATACATTATATATTACTTGGGATTGTTTTTATTTTCAAATCAGATACACAGAAAATGTGTGTGTGTGTGTGTGTGTGTGTGTGTGTGTGTGTGTGTGTGTGTGTTGAAAACAGAGGAATTTGCTCCTATAATTGAAATTCTGAGCATATTCTGGACTTCAGTAATAGCTGGATCCAAATGCTCAAATTTTCTTCCCAAACCATCTCCATCTATTTTCTGACTCTTCTTTCTTATGTAAGCAGCTTCTCACACAGGTTTTCTGGTGGCAGCAAGCTCCAGACTTGTTCTACCAGGATAGTAACTTGAAAAGCCAGTGTTTCTGGGTTGTGATGGAAGCATATGACACCAGTTCTTGTTCTAGTTCATCACCAGGATTCTCACTAGCAGACCAGAGTCATCCTTCGAGACTAAGAATAGCATGAATTCCATGTAAGCCACCAGGATGGAGGAGTTGTTCCATAAATGAAACTAAGGAGCTGTTGCCACAAATGGTTACTTGGTGGGCTACCTAGTTACCAGATGCAACACACCATTTCTAATTTCCTAAGGAGCTTTTGCTGAGGACCAAGAATACACTCCTCATGCTACAATTTTATTCCCTATTTGTTTTCTAATTAAAAACTTAAAATTATGAATTCTATGCCAAAATCACTATCAGAGTACTTGGCTATCTGAGAGTATATTAGTAACTGTTTGCAAATACAATATGAATTGCATATGTGTAGCAGTTTATAAAAATGTCTTAACTATTAGATTTTTATACTTTTGTAGAATAAAGATAGGCCACATTAGTCCCATTTAAGACATACTTGCTACCTAAAGTATTCTTAAATACTGGCTAGGAGCAAAATTAAATGTAACTATAAAGCTTTCATTTCTTAGGTGTCCATCAAATAATTATTATGAAATTGTATTTTATCAGAACCATTTGACAGACTGCTATCATCTTGTTTTATCAAAGTTAAAAAATCATAGTATTTGGCATTAACATTCTAATATGTTGTACTTTTTTCTTGCCTCAACTACCCCTTGTCATTCCAGAAAGTAATTAGGTCTTACAGACATTGAAGAACCAGATTTGTTGGGTCATCTGTTTTTTGCCATTATTCTCAACAGACTCCAGATAATTCTAATTTACTTATCTCCCGTAGAAACCTACTAAAAAGCCCCATGCTGAAGTTAAAGGGAGCTCTGCTGGTGGAGAGGGTGGGCAAGGGCCTGCCTGCTTTCTCCTAAAACCTACCGTTATTGGGAACGTGATCTATCTACTTCTTCTCTTTACTGTGTGCTGTTAGGTCCCTTACTTTCTACAGATTCTTCTGCTCCTATACTTTCTATAGTTTTCAAAGTGTGTTGACTTTTTTATTCATGAAAAATAAATAGCTTACTTAGAGTTTTGTGTTTCTTCAATTTTCAGAAATGAAACTGTTAGCATCCTCCACACCTGGGTTTGTTCACTCACTTCACATCACGTTAATTTCAGTAGTTCATTTTTTTCATGGAGTTGTTATTGCACAGTAGCCATATTCTCCAGGTCCCTGGAGTAAGGAAATAAATAGAATCAATCCAAAGTATGAAAAACTATCAGCTAGGACTCACTTCTACCCTCATTATAGATTTTCTTATCTGGGAAGAGAGAGTATCATTGTCCCAAACTGTACATCATATGTAACCTTGGACAAGTTCTCTTAATTAATTAATTAATTAATTAATACTGGTTCTCTTAATTGTGAAAATGGAATAGCAATGGCTACCTGGCAGAATTTTTGTGAAGACTCACCTATATTCCTGGATATATATGTTATGATAAGTTTTATGTTGTTGATTATCTTACCCATCCAATTTCGACCTTGTGGTCACAAAACAACATGAATTTGGAGGAAATGAAGCCAGGCCCCTGTGTTGGTAAGATGCAAGTGTGCAAGAAAGCAAGATCATCTGTTACCTGGTTTATAGTAAAGGTTCCATGGGTCCTTTCAGTCACTTTGAACCAGTATGTATCTGCAGAAATGCCACTGAATCAGAGGCCTGGAGCAGATGGCTGAGGAAATCATCAGGGTTTTTTGTTTGTTTGTTTGTTTGTCTTTTTTTTCCTTCCCTTTAGGAACTTGGTATTTTCTTTAAAAAAATAAAAGTCTTATATAAAATGCTACTGAAAAGATGACATGGATGATAATATCCATGCTAATAATAACAGTTACCATTTTTTGAGTTTTATTTTATCCCAGGCACTGTTCTAATAACTTTACATCCATTTTTAATATACCATTACAACAAACTCATAAGAAGCATTATTTTAGCTGGGCATGGTGGCCTACACCTATAATCTCAGTACTGGGAAGGCTGAGCAGGAGGATCTCAGATTCAAGGACAGCCTCAGCAACTTAGCAAGCCCTTGTTTCAGAAATAAAAATAAAATAGGGCTGGGAGCATAGCTCAGAAGTAGAATGCCCTTGGGTTCAATCCTCCACCAACAAAACCAAAAAAAAAAAAAAAACACTATTTTCCTTATTCAGATGAATAAACTGAGGTTTAGATAGATTAACTATAGGATATGTAGTTCATAAAGATGAAGTTAGAATTTCATCTTAAGCCTGTTGACTACAATTCCTAGTTAAACACTCAGCAGGATTTTGAAGATGCTATTCATTAGGACAAGGTTATAGATTATGGCTCTAAGAACATTTGCACACGTTTATCAGTGATTTTTCTTTTTCTTTTTCATCCTTTGGTTTGCCTTTAAAGAAATATTATTCAAGAACTAAAACAGCAGTGAGAACAAAATGTTATGGTAAATTTCTCTGTTGTTTCTAAGACCACAGCAACTTAAAATCATGTAGAAGATGGCTCAGTAATCTCAAAATCATTCTATGACCATCTTCAAAGTTCTGGTTTTACTTGTTTGCACCAAATTGGCCATGCACATAATTAATTTCTCCCTTTATTGATTGACTTCTATGTTCAAGGCCCCATACTAAGCACTGTTGAAATAATGACAGAAATTCTAATATGATCTAGCTTGGGTAAGCAACTTTCTGCACACTGACTAAATTGATCAAGTTTCAAAACAAAGATCTTTCAATATAAGGATTCTGAAAAAAGTCTGGGCCATGTTCTACCTTAAAATAGAGGGTCTGTTGTATGTTACTAGGATTTTGAAACAACAGCCTTGTCTAATGTGCTAGCCAATCTTCAAAGTAGTCTTCAAGTTAATGTTTACCTACAGAGTCTAGAATTATATAAATATGAACTACTTCAAAAGGAAAAAAAATTGTGTTCCTATTTTAGGCATGCATTTAACTGTTCAGTGAATGCATAGATAATGTGTGACTGTGGTCTAGTTTTACTGTATTCTTAAAAGAGGGTGACTGCCTCAACCAAATATTTAGCAGCGGGAATTATAAAATCATAAGGCGATTAAGTTAGCTAGTCGCAGAATTCCAATATTGCTTTTTAAATGACTTCAGGATATAGGAGGTACTAAGGTTATTATCTGTTATCAGGAATACAGTGGAATTGTACAACTGGATAATAACCAAACAAACTGACACAATGTAAAATTACATTATCAGTGTGTTAAAACAAAATTGCGCCCTAAAGGAGTCCACATGCCAGCTCAGAGCTACAGTGTAATTATGCTTAACTCTGATAATTAAAATACAACGGAGATCAACAGAATCATTTTCATTAAGAAAATTATTAATGATGGTGGTATAACAGTAATTGATTGCAGAACACCACAGGATAACGCAATGCTGAAAACTCCACGTGTTTCATGAGCATCTGAGCCTTTTTTTTTTTCTGGTTATATTCTATTAGAATGAGAAGTATATTTTGAGGAGTGAGCAATTTATTATGCCTGTTCTAGAAATCAGTGGTTGTAAAAATGGCTGCTTTAGGAAGCCACAGCCTTGATTCAAATTGTCATTTCTGAGGGGCTCCTTAGTAAGGTCAAGACTCTACTCTTGACTGTTACTGTCAGTAGGGTCGTCTGTGGCAAATTGCCAGATGATAGCAGCTTCAACAAATACTGGACCTTCTGTCGTTTCCGTCTCTTCCTATGCATTCGGTTTTGTCCCAACTCTGTTAATGATTTACTGATGTTGTTGCAACCCAGGTCTGGTTGTACTGAGTAGTTTACCTTCATAGTCACTGTTGATATATGCTATATGGTGCAAAAAATAAATTCATTTGTTTTATTATGAGCATCACTACAGGTTTATCTTAATGAGATATTGGTAAATAGCCCTTCTTGATAATATCATTAATTATCTTAGCGGATTAGATGTGCTATCATATGTTAGGGGGGAAAAATATCCTAAGCCACCCTGGATCCATGCATGAATGAAGCTTCAATCTCATAGGGGTAAAAAACCCAGTTACAATGCTTGCGGATGATAAGAACTAAGAATATATCAGCTTTATAAGTCTAAAAATGAGAAATGAAGAGCAGGGTCTTTGGAGAGGTGAGTCAGTATCACTGAGGGATGTTAGCTTGTCATTCAAAGAGATGCTAATCTTGAAAGCTACCCCCACAAGTATCTTTGTCGGCTAAAATGAGGGACAACTCCTTAGGGTAATTTTTTTTCAGAGTAAGAGATTATGCATAGTTTTTTTTAAAATAATATATTGCATAGGCACGATTAGTATAATACTCGATAAAAAAGCAGAATGTGTGGTTTTGTGTCTAGTATGATTATAATAATATTTAAAATTGTTTGTACAGGAAAACATACTGGATAAAATAGTATGAAATTATAAAAGCATTTCTGTGAAGGTAGTAAGATTTGAGAAATATTTGTGTGTCTTTTTGTTGTTGTCATTTGTGTAATGCTAGGGAATCAAATCCAGGGCTTTGCACATGCCAGCACTCTACCACTGAGCTAACTCAGGGCTGTGTATCCTTTTAAAATAATTTTCTTGACGTTGATTATTTCCCTTATGTAATTTAAGAAAAATATTTTTAAGTAAAAATCACTCTTCGTCTTACCTAAATTCTTACTCTTCTTTTTATGCAACCCAAACTAAAGAAAAAACAAAACTTTGCCTTACCCATGGTAATTACTTTTCTTTCATACCCTTATTAATGTCCAGAAACTTTGTTTTTATAAGATAATTTTTCAGATAAAATACAAGTAATCAAGAACATGTTCTGCGCATGATGTGGCCAAGTATTAGAAGGAAAACAAATTTATACACAACTCTCCTTGACCTAAAGAGCTTATTGGAGAGCTTTATTAATGAAAGCTGTGTAATACTTAGTTCAACAGCCCTTGGTCAAGGAAGATTCACAGAGACTGTAGAATTTTGGTTGGTTATTAAAAGTTGTGTACCAATTTGAGAAATGGAGTGACGGTATATCAGGATGTTGAAAGCCTGTCCCAAGAAGCTCATAGGCTGCTGTGCACAGTGTGTTTGTGAGAGTATCGATGCAGTTTAGTTGGGGCAGAGAATTGTCAAATGAAAACAGAGAGAGGCAGACACCCAAAACCTTTCTTTCCCTCTCTCCCTCCCTTCTTTCCTCCCTTCCTCTTTTCATTTCTTCCTTTGCAGTGCTGGGGATAGAGCCCAAGACTTCACACACGCTAGTCAAGTGCTCTACCATTGAACAACATCCCTAAACCCCAAAACTCCAGAAGTTTCTGAGGGTCAAGTTGTGGACTCCCCTAAGTGCTCAGTCAGAACCTCTGTGGCAGCAGGGAGCCACCAACAATTCTAAGATATCAAATTGAGATTTTAGTAAGACAATTATGTCAAACAGTAAGGTTTTGTCCAAGTCTTCTTGGTCGACAAAGTAATGTTGGTATCTACACCCCTCTAGACAATAGCAATAAATTATTCTCCTTATTTCACTTATTACCTGATGCCCATAATTTTTCAATACCAAATGATCCTCCATTCTATGCACCCCACCACTGTTACTTTCTCATTGGCCCCTCCTGTCCTTACGTGCGTGTTAACTGGAAACCATCAATTGAATCATTAGTTCATGAGAGAGATGCTTCTTGTTTGGCTGCGATTATGGAAATGTGGCATTACATGGAATTCTCCAATGACTCCCCATCAAAATTAGACTGATGTAAGGATTGATACAGTAGTGCACAGGGCCAAATCCGGTCCACTGCCTGTTTTCCTAAATGAAGTGTTATGAGAACACAGACACACCAATTTGTTTTGCATTGGCTATGGCCACACAGTTGAATTTTTGTGATAGAAACTAACATACAAATTCTAAAATACTATTTGGTTGTTTACAGAAAAGGTTAGTCTGGTCCTGAACTAAGCCAAAAAAGTTATTACCTTGCCCTGACCCCCCTTATGTGATTGGTTCTGGATACTTCTGTGGCTTCTCCTGCTTTCTCTTCCTACTACTTTCTAACTACTCCAATCTAGTAGCATGGGCCCTTTGCTTTGGCCTGAAAAACCAAATTATGGCACAGTGGCCCGCAGGGCCTTCTGCATTGTGCTCTGGCCCCACCTTGCTCTCTCACTGGCTTCATCCAGAATTCACCCACCTCAGATGTTGCCTTCCCAAATGTTTAAGAACCTGTCTAGAATATTCTCTCTCTGTCTCTCTTCTGTATCAGTCAGCTTGGGTTCTATAACAAAGTACTGTGGACTAGCTGGCTTAATCAGCAAATTCTTATTGCTCATGGTTGTAGAGGGTGGGAAGTTCAAGACCAAAGCACAGGTGGTTTCAGGGTCTGGTGAGGACCTTCTTCCTGGTTTACAGACAGCCACCTTCTTGCTGTCTGCTCACATGGTGTAAGGAGAGCTGGGGCAAGAGGAGAGAGGACTTGAGTCTTTCCTGACACTGACACTAATCCAATCATGTGACTCCACCCTCAAGACCTATCACCTCCCAAAGGTTTTGCCCCTAATAGCATCCTACTGGGGACTAGGATTTCAATTTATGAAATTGATAGGAGCCCAGACATTCAATCTATTGTATCCTCTCTCTCATTTATCTTCATGTTTGGTATTTTATCACTAATAAAAATTTTAATATTAATCTTTCTTAAGTGAGAGTTCTTGAAAGACAGGAGTTTTGTGTTTTTAAAAATAGTGCATGGAATACAGTAAGTGTTCAATTGTATCGTTGAATGAGTGAGCACATAAATCAATAGATTGCAGTTTTATCCTTAATAAAGACATACAAGATATGTATTTACAAATATTCTCAAAATTATCTGCTTGGCCTTGTTCAACTTTTTGAGAGATCCCCAAATTTTATTCCTCTACTCTATTATTGAATTTTAACTATCATGTAAATATGACATCGTTTTATGGTTTTTCTTTTATGGATTTTCTTGTCTTCAGGCTATTCCTTTTTTCAGCATATTTCTCTTTTAATGTAGATATTATCCTTAAAATAAGAATTGGGAAATATTTAGAAATTGTGACATCTTGTGCCTTTTCTCTCTCTCTCTCTCTCTCTCTCTATCTCTTTCTCTCTCTCTCTCTCTCTCCCTCCCTCCCTCCCTCCTTCCCTCCCTCCCCCTCTCTCTCTCTTTTGCCCATTCTCAACCTGAATTTAATGTCAAAGCTTTCTTCAAATGGCTGGATAGATATATATGGATGTCTGCTCTACTCTAAGAGTGTAGCAGTAAAAGCTGAATGCCAAAGTAGTGCTAGTAGGCAAAGCTCATCTGCTGGTGAGTTTTGCATAGAACCATAGGATGACCAGCCATGGTAATGCGATTCTCAAATAACAGGTTATGCCATTTTTCTTTGTCTTAGTGTGGCAAACTTCTCCAGAGAAGGCCAGTGTCCTCTCTGAGATTTATGAACTTCACAGCCAGCATTCTAAAGACTTAGTTGGACAATGAGACCTGGTAGCGTGTAGGGGAAGCTTTAGCTCACAATTGAGAATGAAGATGATTCAGGTGATGACATGTTAGCACCTCCCCACTCACCTCTGCCATTTGCTAGGCCTTTATTTCTGAATCTAAAGTCACTCTATTCCAGTTCTCCAAAGACTAGACCTCCACCTTTTAATGGGATGGGCATGAAATGTTCACTTTGCTCAATCAGGAATGGCTGGGTATGTAGAATAACAGCTTCTTCCTTAGAATGCCTGTCCCCCAAGTTTTAGCTTCACTACTTGCCCTACCTTCCAAGGTACCATGTGCCTTTACTTCCCAATCTTTTCCAGAATTCTGAGAAATAAACCTGCTTGCTTCCTGTTGGATGCTTCTCTTCAAGTACTCGGATTTGTGCTTTCTGGGCTCTGCTCTGTCCTTCATCATGCCCCTGGTTTTCTAGCTTCCAATACTTTGTTCTATCTCATTGCTCGTCTGCCTCTTCTTGTTGTTCTTTTCTTTTTTCTTCTTCTTCTTTACTGACATTTTAGTGAAAAATTGTAGAAACAAGTGCATGCAGTCCATTCACTATGTTCCACAGGAAGCCCTCTGCTGCTTTTCTGTGAAAGCATCTACAAAGTTTTCTACACTCATTCTTTTGATTTCCTCAGCTCCAAGTCTTCTCTCCTGTCCAACATTTGCCTTCACAACTCCATTGATATGATTATCTCTTAGGTCTCCTATGATCAACTCCTTGTCTATTTTTGTTGTTGTTGTTGTTGTTCTGTTGGGCTTGATCAAATCATACTTCTCCATGAACAGTGACGAGTTTCTCTATCACTGCCCACCTACCATTCTCTAGTCTCCTTTTATTTATGTTTTTTCCCCATAGACTAGCTGATCCTTTAACTACCCTGCTTCTTACAGCCTCATTTCTCACTCATCTACAGATAACCTATGTTCCAACCATCTGCAATTAAAATTTCTCCAATGTCCCTTGCTTGCTTATCTCTTTTTTGCACATCACAATTTCTTTACCTAAGAGCCTTCTCAACACCTTTACCATTATTAGCAGGTACCACTCAAGACTTAGCATATTAATGCTTTCCAAAGCCTATCCCTGCTGCATCCTCATGAGAGAGGAGCTCTGCTCTAGCCTGTATGCTTTCCCAAGCTGACTGAACACCTTGGGGGCAAGGACTCCATTTTTCACCTCTGTAGCTCCAAACTCAGTACATAGTCTCCACTTAACCATTGAATTTTGAGTTATTATGTAAGAGCTTTATGATGGATCATTCAGTAGAGTAAATTCTAATGTGGTTCGATAGTGTCAGAAATGACTAGTGTGGAAATTGTTTGAGAATCCATTCTTTCAATGCTGTTCTCCCCATGCCTAGAAAAGTGCTCAATGCTTTAGTGACATTTTTTAAATACTAGGGAACCTGGAACAAGAGGACTTCTTGGGAATTTCCCATATATCTGTGGCATACATTGTGCTACATCAGTCAATATGGGAGTGTATAAAAGACTCCAAAACAATTAAGTCTACACACATGCAAAAGATGTGTGTCAAGCCATTGGGTTTTGTTTGGTGTCTTTGCATAGCAGCCATGCCAGGACTCTGGCACACAACTACTGGGCAGTTCTTTCTGGATCTCCTTTATTGTCAAACAGTAACCACATCTGTCATTCTTCACTGGGGAAAAGTTGGCCTGATCTCAAGTCTTTGCTCTGAGACCTGAAACTCGAAGCCTATTATTTTACTCTTGGTGCATAAGTCAATCCCATTTCTGAAGGCTATTTTTAAACTTAAAAGGTCACCTAATATGCCATCACACTCAGCAGTACTTTGGAGAAGATATATTCTCCTTGGTCTGAGATCTGTGAATACTGTCAGGATGGGGTCAACCAAGATAGTGTATTGTGATGTTCCAAGAATATCCCAAACAAGGGAATGAGTCAGAAATACATACATTAAAGTATGAATAGATAAGATATTTCTAAGTATGTATGTAGTTCTGTCTACCCCTCATTGAAATTCAGTAATAATAAATGACCATTAAGCCACATTTTCCTTTGAAAATCCAATATTTATCTTCAGTTATCTGGTCTCCATTGTCAATAAAGACTTTCAGGAATGACAGCTCTTCAGTTTAGTATCCTTTAGTATGTGCCATCTGTCAAGAACTGGAAGTTTCAAAGGTTTATAATGAAAACCGTGATACTTACCAAATATTTACAAGGGATTTAAGATTTCCTAATGAACTCGATATTTCTTTTTCTCCCTCCCCAAAAGATATATGATTTGTTTATAAAACAGTAAATAATAATTTGGAGTCTCTCAGAGCAGAAACTAGTCGTATTATGTAAATCCAGTTTTAAATAAAGCATCTGCTATGTTGCTATCATTTATGAGTGTAGGTTTTGAGACTAAACTGTGATTTTTTTTCAGTCAAACATTTTCACCTGTCAAGTTAGAATGGCTTGATCTTAACCCTGTATAAGCAAATAAAGTAGTATTGAAAGACATTTGGGATAAATGGCAGTTTAAATTTAGAAATTCTTATCTCATAGTTTTTCATTTTGACTAGTAATATAGATAAGAAATATCTTTTACCAGTAAGATGATGTAGGTAGAAAGCATAGTTTAAGAAAATGAACAAATATCTTTTTATTATATCTATAATATTACTTTTTAGTTAAAAACATGTTTATTTTTTGGCCATGCTGTCAATTAAACCTAGGGCCTTATGCATGCTGAGCAAGTACTCTACCACTGAGCTATATCCCCAGCCCTATGGCTTTAAGTATACTTTCTAAGTTAACTGTCTCAGGATACATTAAGATAATCATCTATACATACATGCAAAAATGAAGCAGGGCACTAAAATGCATCCTCTTTTTTTTAAATTTTTTTACTTTGAGACAGTGTTCTCTAATTTGCTAAGACTAGCCTCAAACTTATGGTCCTCTTGCCTCAGCCTTCCAAGTACCTGGGATTACAGGCACCACCATGCCCAGCCTATGTCTGCATTTTACCAAGATCCCAGGTTATTTCTGTGTCCATTCAAGACAGGGAAGCCATGCTCTAGTGATTACTAACATAACTTTAGCAAAAGGTACAGTGTGGGATGGAAACAGTTAACCTTGCTATCTCCTGGTATAATATTTCTTGGCTGAGACTTGTGAATTTATTTGGATGTTAGAGGCAAATAACGAGCACAATGAGACCGTAGGAATATCATAAAGGAAAAAGAAGACTATCGAAAAGTGCTTCCTGTTTTGTCTCTGAATATGCAACAGCTTGAGTGCTATCTTTTGGTATTTTTTGTTTTGTTTTCTTGAGCTCCCCCTCATTCCCACAATTGGGGTTATAGAAAAGAAAATAAAACATTGCTATACTGTACTTAATGAGAACATTGCTGTTTTTCCTCTTCTCTCTTAACACCTTTTAATTTATATTGGGCATTAAATTATAATGCTGTTTCTTTTCATGGTTAAAAATATCCCCTGCATGTATGCCTTTAAATCAATTCATTGTTATTTTGCAAAACAAAATGCTAAATAAGTATTTAGGGGAAACACAGGCCCCTTGACCCCTGGAACTCTCAGGAGCCTTGCCTCCATCATCCTTCCTGCAAAGCAAGAAAAGGGGGGTGGGGGGAAGAGAAGGAAAAAAAAAAACAAATTTGCTGAGCCACACATTTCAAGTTGTCGACAACCCCATCCACAAGAAAACAGAAGAAAATATATATGCTCTCTGTCCTGTCAAAAGGCTTTCGCCTTATCTTGAGAGACTGTCAGGGCAGGAACATCAGTGAATGGACAGGAGTCTATTAAATTAATAAGCTGTTGGATGGTGTCTGGAGAGTTATGATGCTCCATAAATCCAGTTTGATCATGGTGGAAGAGGTTTAAATCTGCAGACTTCTAATACACATCCAGTTCTTGGATTGGATTTGAAGTTTTGTGCCAGAGACACAGAGATAGTCCTGCAGCATGTGAATTAAGATTTATCTTTTTTTTTCCCTTGCACTACTTACAAAAATGAAAGCACCTTAGGGATCCTAGCAAATGTTACTGTTGGAAATGAAAGAACTGTTGTCAAGGTGAAACCGTGACCTAGAAGCCTAAAATCAAACCTTGGCCATTCTATTCCAGCAGCCCCATCAGAACCGAGTGTGAAAGGTCTGTGTGGAAGGACAGATGCCTGAACTTATCTGTAACCTATTTTATAGTGATGCCTGTCAAATTCTATTCATCTATATTTATAACAGAAGGAAAACTAATGGTGTCAGGTCTGCTCTATCATAATAAAAAAAAAATCAGGAAATATTTTTCACCCCATTAAATAAAGTCCTCTATACAGCTTTTACTATAAAACTTATTTCCGTTTTTAACCTCAACCATTTAAAACCTAAGAACTGTGTTTTATTATGTAAACAAATTCTCAAATAATCTATTTCTTTTAGGTTGAGGACAACTTATTTATATGGTACTGAAAAATAAAACCCCTGGAAAGAGAAATGGAATTTGTTCAAAATCATAATATTTTTCCTGTTGAATAGGTCTATTGTACTGGTTATAACATTCAAACCATGAGGAAATAATTAATTATGTGTTTGTTTTATCAGTTGCAACTATTGTTTTAAAGTTAGATTTTATTTTCTTATGTTGGAACTTTAGGTTAGAAGTCTAGAATAACATGCAATGCTTTGTTATAACCAGTGTCACACAACCATTTCAACATATTGAAAAGTAAATATGAGATGGGTGTAGTGGCACACTATCCCAGTACTTGGGAGGCAAAACAGGAGGATTGCAGGTTCAAAGTCAGCCTCAGCAATTTAGTGTGGTGCTCAGCAACTTAGCAAGACCCTATTTCAAAATAAAAAATAAAATAGGACTGGTGTTGTAGCTCAGAGGTAGATTGCCTCTGGGTCCAATCTCCAATACCTCATACACACACACACACACACACACACACACACACACGTCAACAGTAGAGTATATTATTATAGAATCATCAAACTCACACAGCTCTCTAACAACATGATAAATCATTCTAGGGCAAGTAAGAATGTATGTAGAAGGAAAGAGTCCACCTACAGTCAGTACACACTACAGACAAAAGGCCTGTCCTGGATACTGGATCATTATATGCTGACAAACCACCCTAGCAAAGTGTTGTGATTACCCTCACTTTTACCATAGGACCACTGAGGATCCTAGAGCGTTAAATATCCTATTCAATTAAAAAAGCTAACAAAAATGACACAGCTCAAACTAAAACATCTGTTCTATTGATTAATTAGTTCATTCATTCATTCATTCGTGTACTATTATTTGAGGGTATACTAAGTGCCTGGCAATTTTGTAGGTGCTGGAGTGCACAAAACAGAACAGTCTTTTATGTTCATGATCTAAAGGTTTTGGTTAGGGGGCCAAAAATAAACTGATTAACAGAGCCAGGTACACACACACACACACACACACACACACACACACACACACACACACTTCCCTGCCTCTCTTACATAGATCCATCTAGGAAAAGAGAAGAATGGGATTAATGAAACTCATTGGGTTTCTAAAAGTATCTGCTCTGGGATTTCTTTATTGACCTTTGAAGTTACTTTTTCAGTGAAAAATTATTTGAGTATTTTTCTCTACAACTGACACATACATTCCTGAACATTAAAACCCTATTTCATTACAACAGTACATTGCCCAATAGCAGCTAGTAAGAAATTAAATGGATATTTTGATAACTATCTCATACAGTTCAGTTTTAAATAAATCTCATCTGTGTTACTCTCTTCCTCCCACCACAACCATGTTATGTCCCTTGGCAGGAAATGCTTAAGAAAACAGATGAGTCCCACACTGTGCCCCACGGGTCAGAAAATTCTGGCTCCATGGGACAGATAGAGGGGTAAATGCGCAAGGCCGCGACTCTCAATGAGAACTCCCTGCTTCTGGTTTTTTAAGCTCAATCCTAGAGGCTACATCGATAGAAGAGTCTCAGCTGCTGGCAAAGCAGCAAGGACAGCATCTTCGAGTTTGCTTCTGTGCAGATGCCGACAGCACTTGAGAAAAGAATATTGAAAAATTCGAAAAACTTGTATCCAGTTCACATTCCACAAATAGCATCACCCTTAAAACATTTACTTAGATTTCAGTTCCAGAATACTGAATACTTGATTCTAGAACAGTTTATTTTTGGCCCCCTAACCAAAACCGTTAGATCATGAACACAAGGACTGTTGTGTTCTGTGCACTCCAACACCTACAAAACTGACAGACACAGAGTGAGTTTGAGATGAATGCCTGGTTAGTAAGGATGACTTAAGAAATATTGGTTAAATAAGTGAATGTTGTACCTCCCCCTTCTCCCCTTCTTTCTTTCTCCCTAGTTTCGCAGGTCTACAGTAAAGAGAATAGTTTGGACTAGAAAGAAATAAAAGACAATTTTTTTCATTCATTCATTCATTCATTCATTCATTCATTCATTCATTTTGTGGTACTAGGGATGGAACTCAGGGGCATTTTTCATCCAAACTATACCCACAGCCCAATTTTATTCTTTTATTTTGAAAGAGGGTCTCACTAAGTTGGGGAGGGCCTCACTAACTTGCTGAGGCTTGCTGGGAACCTGAGATCCTCCTGTCTCAGCCTCGTAAATACTGGGATTACAAGTGTGCACCTCCATACCAAGCTAACAATTTATATTTAATACATTTATACTTTAAGGGTGTGCTCAGCTGATGGCATTCTTATTGTTATTGCTTTTCTGGCCTTTTGCCATGGCAGCTTTGCTTTGCATCCTACAGAGGTTTCAGTTATGCCAAAGTGCATTGGAAGTATACCTGGTACACAGCTAGCATTCCACACAGAGATGAGACACTTGAAGTTAAAAAGAAAAAAAGGGGAAACTAAAATGTGTCAAGAATCTGCTTAACAGCAAACCTGTATACATTATCTCCCTAAAGCTACTCTATAAGAGCTGCTAGAATTATCATAGACATGATAAAGTGTTGAGCTAGTGAAGGTTAGGGTCAGAATTTGGACCTACGTTTATATACAGCACATCAATGTGTACAAATAAAATTCCTGCTCATCCCGTGGACCTGTGTGTGTGTGTGTGTGTGTGTGTGTGTGTGTGCGCGCGCGCGCGCACGCATGTGCACACTGGCATGTGCCCATGCACATGCTGGGAATTGAATTCAGGTGTGTTCTACCTCTGAGCTACAACCCCAGCCCTATTTTATTTTGTTTGTTTTGAAACAGGGTTTCACTAAGTTGCTGAGGGACTCCTCACTAAGTTGCTGAGGCTGGCCTCAAACCTATCTCAGCCTCCCAAGTACTGGGATTATAGGGTGAGCCACCACACCCAGCCATGAATCTTTTTTTTTTTTTTTTTTTTTTTTTGTGGTACTGGGGATGGAACTCAGGGACCTTCTACCTCTGAGCTACACCCCCCAGTCCTATTTTTAGTCTTTATTTTGAAACAGAGTCTCACTAAGTTGTGGAGACCCTCACTAAGTAGCTGAGGCTGTCTGCGAACCCAGATCCTCCAGTCTCAGCCTCCTAAGTATTGGGATTACAAGTGTGTGCTACCACACCCGGCTAACCATGAATCTTTCAATCAAGTTAAAATTTTACATATATACTACATTAGTGGAACAATTAAGAGATGAATCACGCTGAGTGTCTGTTTGTATAAAATAAAAATACCAATACAATTAATTCTAGTTTCTCTCTTCTATGTTAACACTGAATTATAATGAAAATCAAGTGTATGATTAACATATAGAATATACCCAGCACCCCAGAAAGTTCCTGCAGGTTTCAAAAGGTAATCACTGTTGGTTGCTACTAATTTAGATTAGTTTTGTCTGTGCTTGAATTTCATATACATGAAATCAGATCAATGAAAGCATACATTTTATGGCTTCTTTTGTTCAACAATGTTCTAGTGATGTACTCATTTTGTGTTGTGTATCCATTATTTTGTGTATCCATTATTTGTTCTTTTTACTACTGGCTAGCATTTCCATTGAATGACCATGCCACCATTTTTTTAATTCATTCTCCTACTGATGGATATTTGTGTTGTTTTCTTCACATCTGCAGCAATGAATTCCTCAAAAGAGGGAAACTTTTTTTTTTTTTTTTTTTTTAACTGAGAGTCTGGGAAGTCTTTGGTGAACTATGACATCAAATCACGGGACATTCTCACTGCAACAGTTCAGTCAGAAAAGGAAGGGCACGAGGTCCAAATCTTTTGTTTTTGTATTTGTGTGACCTTTCAATTTACTGACCCCAGTTAGTCTTTTGGAGTCAACATAAAATGTATCACTAGATTTTCCTGTACCTCCAATCCATCAGTTATCTTCTCAATCACCTAAACAAAGTGATTCGAAGATGAATGGAACTTAAAGGTTTTCCAATAGTATTGGTGTGTGAATATACATGGGCTTCTTCACTTTTCAGGTCTTTATTTCTCTTTGTCTTATTAATTGCCTTCCACAAAGCAACAGAGCTATCTTAAAAGCACTTTGAAATCCCTGGATGAAAACAGCCAAAGCCATGGAAAATATCAGCATTATTATATCAGTTAATAGGCAATTGAAGCTATGAAAGGAATAACCAGCAAGACAAATGAATGGCCAAGAGGTAAAACAATTATTTAAAGGAGAAATAATGGGTAATAGTAACCAGGGTTCTGAGAACAGGAATAAAATATATCAGGAGGAGATGGATCTTAAAGGAATGTGGTACATTCAGACTTAATTAGAGAACGGGAAATGGACACCACCAGGCAATATCAGATAGCTTTGGTAACTCCTTATATGAATTAGTTAAAGCACTAAGAACAACCTAGGAATATGGTGTGATCTGTATTTTATAGAAGCAGATGAGCCATTGCTGGGGAAATACATTTTTGATAAACTTCTCAGAACTCAAATTGCTTGTATGTTAAAAAAAGAACAAATAAAAAATAAAACCCCGAGACACAAGAAATCACGCAGTTAACAGCAACTGGCTGCTGTGCCCTAACCTTCAACTCTGAAAGTATGATGAACTAATGTGGTTGATCTGTTGGTTGAAACAAATGTTCAGAAATGTTGGAACGGAAGCATCTGAGACATGAGGGAGTGAGTCGGTTCTTTGGCCAGCTTGAAAAGTCTCCTGATATTAGAGGATGGGCAATTGAACAAATAAATAATTTTTACTATAAAAGTGAGAATGGTAGCATAAAACAAATATAATTACTACTAGCTATTATTAACAAGTTTTGGTCCCTTCTCCTTAGAAAAGGTTATATAGATATTTCCAGTTAAATTAGGAAATGTTCTCAAAATTCAAATTGAAGAATAGAATAACTCAGACACAAAATTTGGATTCAAACTCTTAAAGAAATAAAATTCTATAAAAGGGTCTAAATGTTTCTCATCTGAACAAACTATTAAAATCCTTTGAGAACAAAAGTCATAGTTTCTTTAGGAGTTTATAAGAGTTTAAGACTAAAGTATAATAAAGGAATTTACTTAGCAAACCACCCTGTTGTAAAAAAAAAAAAAAAAAAGTAAGAGAGAGAGTGAAACTAAGAATAAATAAAAGCTTTCCACTCTTTAAAATTTCCTTCTTATGGTTCTTTATGAGATAAGGGTTAAATAACCATGGCTAGCATTCATTAGGAAACATATTTGCCTTGGAATGGAAAAAAAAAATGTCTTTTGTTTTATCCTGATGCTAACAAAGAGTTTGGAAAAGAAAGGTAAACTCTTTCCAGAACTCTTTAGGTTGTTCTTCATATTAACTTGTTTTATGAGTAATCAGCCAATCTTGAAAACTTCCTTGAATAAAGAAACTGGAAACTATTAATAAAATATATTCGTTGATTAAACTTGTAAGTCATCTTGGCCTTAACAGGCTATGACTCTATACTTTGAGATTTTTTTTAAACTTGATTTTCGTTTTTGGATCCTTAATAACATCTAACAGTGATTCAAGTGTAATCTCTATAGAGGGAAAACTTGCTGAAACTCCAGTCAACTTCCATCTTAGCTGCATTTCCATTTTAAGTAAGATTATAACATCCAATCTTGTAATGAAAGTCCAGAATAGGCAGCACTTTCTTTTTTCTATGCTAAAAATGCTGTAGACACCAGCATAAAATAGGGCTGGTGCAAACTTAACTCCTAGCCCCACCAATGAATTAAAGCAAGATACTAAAGGTAAAGCTAAGTTTTACATGTGTGTTATATAATGTTTCAAAATGATTTGAAAACAAAAATAATAAATCCAAACATTTGAATATTTATGTTTGTACAAATATACTATCCACATGTATATACATATATATGTGCAGACAAACATGCATTTTCTTTAATAACTGTAGCTACTAAAACTGCTAATTACAAAAATGGAACTTCTGGTATCACCATGCCCCCTAGCTCCACAGTAAAGTATTGTTTTAGCTTTGAATAATCAGATAATTATTGTGTTTCTCCTTAAAGCACTAGTCTCTCTTAATAAATTCTTACTAATACTATGTAGCATTTCAGAGCAAGTATATTAAATTTCAGATCAAATACAATATCATAAAAAGCATCCCACCATAGATGTGAAAGGAATGAGAGTCAATACTGAACGTGAAGCAGTGCCTTGAACATTCACTGATGGTCATAGAAGCCAGTCTATTCTCAGTCCCAGTTCCAGCAAGTAGTTTTGGTACTAGATCAAAGGTACCTCAGTCAGAGAGGAAGAAGAGTACTTTATACTGTGAATTACTAAACTCCAAAAGCAGAAAAATGCGTCACATATCAAGAACATTGAGATTGGAAATATGGAAAACATACAATTTACGTGATAAAAAAGTTTCCATCTAAACTTCATAAATCTGCATGAGTTGCTTAAGAAATAAGCTTTGAAAGTCCTACTAAGTGACTTGGGACCAGGCTTTTCTCTGGGCCCCCCAGATTATGAATAAAAAATGCAGAAAAGATCAAAGAATAAAAATAGAAGGCTATAGTTTATAACGAATATAGTTTTGAGGTTTAGCACGGGCATGGACATGGGAGCATGTTTTCAGTTTGTTTGGTTTTTTCCTATGCAATCTACATCGAAGAGACTAACATATTCATTAGGCATTTAAAATTTCTGTGAAGAAATGTCTGCATAAATCCCTCACCCTAAGGACTCCTGTGTCTTTCTCGCATTTATTCTGGGGAATATAATGTTCTTGATAAAGGAGGAAATCTATGAAATTCACCTGCCCACAATAAAGGAATCATCGCTTCAATGGGTAGAGCACAGACCTGAAGAACACTTCCCACTTTCGCATGGTCTGCTGCAGTATGGTCTCAACAGAGGCTTCAGGGGAGTGCCAAAACGGGCTTCAATTTCCTCCCCTTGTCCTTTTAATCCCTGTGGGCTCTGTGATTTTTTTTTTTTTTTTCATAGCTAGTCTAAAGTTGTATCAACGGGAGACTGAAATGTTAAAGAAAGCTGCAAGGAACAGCTTTGAGGCCGGGTTTCAAGCTTTGTCATCACGCTTGAAGAATTTTCTGTTTAATGTACTGTAATGCAGTATTCAACGGGGACACGTTTAATTGAGTTTTACACAACCCAGTTGGGAGCAGCGCTGCAAGGTAGGTGATGTCTAGGTTTTTAATCTTCCACTCCGGAGAGGCTTGTTGACGGAGAGGTTCTTTCTCTTTGTAAGAAAAAAAAAAGGAAGCATGAGAAATGATACATCCGTGGATAAAACCAATTGGCAACCCCCAAAGGAATGAGGGCGATAAGGCGAATCCAGCACTTGTATGGAATAAAAGAATCCAACTGTTCATTTAAATGAGAAACAACACCCTGGATGGAGGAGGCAGGGAGGCTGGGCGCAGGAATGAGGAGGAACCACACTGACAGACAGACCCAGTGATGCAGGAAGAAGGAATTCCAGCAAACAACCCAGGGCTTGTTAGGGGGATTACCAAGGAGATACTCACTAGTGTGTGCTTTTAAAGAAAATAAGAGGGAGAAGGGACATTTTTACATTAGAAACAAAGCAACACGACAGGACAAGCGTGGGTAGGGAGGGAGCTGATTATAGGAAGAGCCCTTAAAATAAATCACCATTTCTTTCTGAAGTCCCAGCCTAACCCCTGTATCAGCCTGGGTAAAAATAGCACCGGACCCTGACAAGAAGACAAAATAATACCTTATATTTCAGCTCCAAGGCAGTAAAGTTTCTTAGCTCCGCGGTTCTTTTTTCTCCATCTCTAGCAGGGAGCTGGCAAAGGCCCTGAGCAGCACTAGCATCCCAGGCTTGCATTTCTGTTTTGTCTCCATGACACTAGGCCTAACACTCACTCCACAGTTGGTCCCAGCAGAACCTTTAAAAAATTTTTATTTTAATATTTATTATCAACACTCTGGTCCCCAGCAGAGGAGGGCAACTAGATAAAGGATTACTGTGTACACTAATATATTTAAAGCATCCACTTAAAAAGGAATGCTGGTCCTCTATCACTTTTTCTTCCCCCCTGTGGAATCTTTTAGGGTTGTTCTTGATGCTGTTCCTAAGAATGGTTGCTGGTTTTTGGTGTGTCTATGATTTTATCCCAGTAGAAGGGTATGCGTGATAACAGCCCCCCCACCCCAGATTCCTGCACTCCACCTGCAGTGAGAGACAACTCTTGAAGAATGTTCCATTATCTTCCATCAGTGTTTGTGGCATGCAGATAACCAGTGCATTGTTGCCTGTCAGGGTTGTTGCTAATTGAGGGCTGCTGACACGGTGCCTGCTAGCCTGCTTCTGTTGGTATCCTTCAGCATTCATTGGCTGTATTCAATAAGTGTCTCAGAACAAAGCACTGGGAATAAAATGCAGAACCTTCCAGACACTGTCCCTGTCCTCATGGGGTTTGCAATTTAGTAAAGGATAAAAGGAAAAAAAATCACACAAATAAGAAATTTTAAAATGAAAACTTGATGCATGATTGGGATGCAGATAGTAAGTATGCAAAACCCAATTTTGGATCATTCATGCAATTGATCTATGAGACTGCTTAGAGGAAGAGCATATTTTCTATAGTCATTCAACACATATTTGTTTTGCACTGTATGTACTTGGTTATGGCTTTTTTTTTTTTTTTTTTGGTGGTGGTGGTACTGACAATTGAACATGCTAGGCAAATGCTCTACCACTGAGTTATATGTCCAGCCTGGGTCTCCCCCATTTTCTCACTTAATTCTTGTTCCAACTGTATAAAGTGGTCATTATTAGGATAATACTACCTAATGCTTATAAAGCATCATACATATACTTCACGGAGCACTTGCTGAATATGTGCATTAAACATGTGAGGTAGGTATTAATCCATTTTGCACAAGAGAGATCTGAAACTCAGAGAGAGAAAGGATTTTGCCAAGGTTTCAAGGGAAGGTAAAATTAAATGTGTGGCTATAATATGTCTTCTAATTTAGTCCCGTATAATTTTTACTGTGCTGTTTGTTATGATTTCTTTTTTGTCTTTTTTTTTCAGTAGTCTAGAACAATGTAAAAAATATTTTAAGGTAATTATAAAAAAATCAGAGGTTAGTTTGAAAACATAAGTATAGCCATATATTTTGAATAGGATGAAGGAAATTGAGGCTCACACAAACAGGTAACTAGAAAGAGGACTATTTTAATAGCCGATTTCAGATATTTTTGCATAATCCTTTTTTGGTTCAACAAAATAAAAAAGAGGTAGTTTCTCAAAGGTTGTTAGATTTTGAAACCATATCAACTTTTTGTATTTTATCTCACCAAAACTCAATTATCTCCCCATGCTAATATCAAGCATTGGTTTTGGGGGAGATATTGGTTCATAGATATTGATTATGCAAATCTTCCAAATGTTATCACATTTTTATACTGTATCAAATGATCATTTCCATCATGATCATTGATTTCATCATAATCTTCTTGAAGTATTAGTAGGTTGTTAAGCTTTCTATAATTCTCATTTTCATTTTTCACTTCAAAGCTAGAATTTCATTATTAGCATTTTTATTAGTCAGTTTTGTGTGGTTAAGCCAGAATATCTGACTCTGGGTACTCTATTGAAAAAAAAAAAAAGGCAAATTTTACAGTTTTGGCTCAGAGTCCAAGATCAGACAGCCCCATCTGTTTGGCCTGTGTCATGAGCCCCGTGGCAGTGTCACAACATGGTGGGAAAGCAATGGGAACCGGCCTTGAGCATAATGGGCCGGTGCATAGGCTAGCCGCCCTCACAATAACCCGTTCTTGCAAGGAGTCTAGCAGTAAGCCCTTCTGAGGCAGCTCACCTGTAACCTAATTACCTTCCACAGGTTTCACTTCCACCTCTCAGCACTGCCACTTTTGGGACCAAGCCTCCAGCACATGAATCTCTAAAGGACAAACAATATCGAAACCATAACAGCATTGTACTTTCGATCGTTTAAAAAAAAATCAGTTGAGAGGGAGCTATTGCTATTAAAACCTTTTAAGTCTCATTGTCCCAAATGAGGGACACCTATAAAAGTTTCAGTTGAGTAACAAATATACCACTTATGGTAATTTTTAATATAATAATGTTTTTGAATACTGTTCTTTTAAGAAAAGGAATAAGTGAATGATTAAAGCATTTCAAATATATATATGTATGTGTGTATACACATACATATATATATGATATATGATATATAGGCTCTACATTTTGATTTCAAACCCATTTTAGTGCCTCTGTGTCAATTTTGTTGAAATAGTCACAGAATTGAAAACTTGAGAGAATTAATGAGTTAATGGGCAGGAATCTCATTAGCAATATGTTTTAGGAGCCGCATAAAGGCTGAGAATCATGGTTCAAGAAGCCATCAATCTTAATCTGATGATAGTTCTCAGTGACCTGGGTCTGTGGAGCATAAAGCAAAGGAAAGTATTAGAAATCGGTAGGGTAACGAGAGGCAAAAATCCATTAATGAGAAAATTCTTTAGATAAGATTGTCAGATTTTCATGTTTTCTTTCAACATCTCTGTCATAGATTTTGGGCCTCTTTCTGAGATGGCTACTGCTTTGGATTAAGTTATAATATTAGAAGTGAGTCTACAAAAGGATTGCAGTATTTGTCCAAGAATGGTTTAATGATTGATCTGTTTTTGTGAAGAATTAAGACACTCCTTACAGGGGATAATCCACTAAAAGTCTATAGAAAACTCACTTCAGTGTTTTTCAGGCTCCTGGCATAGTGTTTAAAGGATGGAATACCTAGAACCCCGGCAGACTTGGTTCAAATCCTGACTCTGCCACTAATTTGCTGTGAGGCCTAAAGCGAGTGACCTAAATTTTCTGACTTGGTATTTTCAATGTAAATAGGGAAAACCCAAACCATTACCTTATAAGGAAATATATGCAAAGGAAGGTCTCAAAACTGTGGATGGCACATGATAAGTGCTAAGTAATTGTGAACAAATGCTACCTTGAACAAGTTTCTACATTTTTATCACAGTTAAGTATGAATGTAAATCATACATAAGGAATCATAGTTATTTAAAGTTAGGAAGATTTTTCAAATGAGTAGTATTAATGTCTGGAGTTGGTATTGTCTGAATCATCGATCTGTGCATCTATAAGGTAGTATTTAGGTTCCACAGCATCTCTGAAGCAACTTGTGGCAAGCCCTGATTAGGACCATCGCAATTTCACAAAGCTGCCCATTTACTCTGTTGTTTCCAGCTCCCTTTAGAAAAAGAAGGAACTTACTTAAAACACCCATTTTCCTGATAACATTGTGAAAGTACTTGGAGGGGCAAATAGTGATTTAGGGTCTGAACACAAGATGAATAGTGAAGATTACTGATATCTTTGTCCCACCATAATAAACCTGATCCCAAGAATATCACCCTATCACAGTGATTTTGTGTGACTGTTCCCTAAAAGCACCTTCTGCAATGTTCTGGTAGATTCTCAATTATCCTCTCTTTTCCTTCTCTTACACCCCAAACTCCCAAGATTATGCTTTGAAAATCACTTTGGAAAAGTGTTCATGTAGCTAGCTGGTTGTATCTGTGGGTGATCAAATAGACAAGCAATTCTGAAAGTGTGTCCACTGACCACCGGGAGTCCCAAGACACTTTTCAGGAGACCCTAGGGTCCAAACTATTTTCATAATATTACTATGATGTTATTTTCTTTTCCATTGTGTTGACATTTCTACTGCTAGCACAGAAACAATGATGGGTAAAACTACTGGAACATTAGCAGAAATCAAAGCAGTTACATCAAACAGTTCTAGAAGTCAAAGTATTTTATTTCCTTCCTTCCTTCCTTCCTTCCTTCCTTCCTTCCTTCCTTCCTTCCTCCCTCCCTCCCTCCC
>PVLC010004287.1:0-86607 GCA_004027655.1 Graphiurus murinus
GTACTAGCCCCCCCCCCCCAAGTTAGACTTGAGTTTGCCAAATGCCAGAAATGCAGAGTGCTTCCAGTCTCATGCTCATTTCTCTTGTAGGAGGGGCTGGGGGACTGCTGGGGGCCCCCAATGGAGGCTTAAAGTTATGTATCACATGAGGGGACTTCATCTTCTGTAATCTCTAAACTAACACACAACCAAGTAATGACACCCCCGACTAGTCCCACATTGTGTGGATGGCAATTCTGTTCCTACCCAGTAGATCTCAAAACACAACCATCCTGAGTCACATGAGTAGGGGGGCAGCCTTGTAGCCAACTCTGCAAGGCTCTCCCTCCTCTGCACCCCAGCGCCGCGCCGGCTGGAAAGGCCCTTCTCAGGAGCCCAATCGGCCCAGAAACCCTCAAGCCACTGCCTCGCCTTCCTCTTCCCTCACTTGCCAGTGCTAAGCAGTACCCTTGCCTGTCCTCCTTCACATCAGGAGGCAGGGATAAGGTGGAAACCCCCCAGAGCAGGCAAGGTCCTGGTCAGCCAAGCCCATTATGGGTCTGCACTCAGCAGGGGGGCCGACATTCCTGTTTATCATGACAAGCCCCTAAGACAGGCAACAGTGTCCCCATTAGACAGACAAGGAAGCGGATGACAGCGAGAGGGTAAGTGTTTGGTTCAACGATACCCGGACAGCAAAGGTGACAACATCAAGCAGAAGGCAGGCCCCGAGGGAGGTCTTGGTGTGCGGGGACGGAGCACAGAGGGGACCAGGGCTGCCAGTGCCCAGATCCCTGCATCCCACGCCAGAGGATGGAGGTGAAGGCGGAGGGCTGATTCTCAAGGTGCCCTTCGGACCCCAATGAAAGTGTCTGCTGCAGTTCCTCAGGGTAGAGCACTTCAAATAAAAACAACCCACACATTCTTGTGTTTGTATAAAAGATATTTACTTCAATTATCACACCTAGGGTGCTAGTGAATAATAATACATGGTGTGAGTTTCAGTGATATTGCTTCTCCATATCATATAGGGACCGTTGTACAGTGCTGAGAACAAACATCGTATGGCTAACCAAAGACAGAAGGGCGACTCCGAGGGCCGGCGGGGCCTCCTGCCCCCCGCGCCAGCCACATCAACTTTGACTCTTAATGTGGAAAACAAAGAGCAAGAAATAAAATGTTATCAGAGATGAGTCACAGCAACACAAGAGGCTTCTCAAAGCTATTTGTACAAAAATGACGCCTTTTTTTTCTTCTCTCTTCTTTTTGGTCAATTGGGTCTTTGTGAGGATTAAGGAAAAAAAAACCTGTGATTGTGAGCGTTAACAAACGAGCTCTAGAAACATCTAAGACTTAGTGCGTTACAGAAAATATAAAATACTGCTAAAATGTAAGACACCACGATGCACTGGGGGGAGCTGAGCTTGCGAGGGCTGTCCTCGGAGGCCGCCGCCGCTGTGAGGAGCGCGTCTTGTGCTGTGTGTGCTAGTAGTCTGGACAGAGGTGTGGCGCTACCCGCTCTCACCACAAGTAGTTATTGCACAAACGCAAAGAGCTAGATCTCTTACTCCACGGGAAGGGACGCGGGGAAAACCGTCTTCTCTTTTCCTCCCCACTTGTATGTTAGAACAAGCTATTCTCAAATGCTTTAAGAATTTTGAATGAATTCTCACGTCTCCAAAATGCACAGCATTTTCTGAGGGGCTTCAGGGGGTGGGACGCAAGAAAAGAGGCAAGAAAACAGAGAGAGAAAGAGAAAGAGTGGGCAGGCAGAAATGCATAGATTAGAGAAAAATGAAAACCTTTTGGGGGGGACAGGGCAATCATTTCATTGGGGGACTTCTATTCAAGAGATAGGAACAAATTCAGGACGTCTCAACAATTCCAGAGAAGGGAAGAAATCATGGCATGGAAGGAAATGCTCTGCCACGTGAGTATGGGGCCTGGGGGCTCTCTGGGGACAGAGGCAGCAGTCTAGGGAGGCAGAGCCCACAGGCTGAGGCCAACCCCACTGCACCTTCAGCCTTGTTGAGCAAGCAATGGCTGTCTTGTTGGCTGTGTTTCGAGCCACAGAAAGCTCTTCTTCCACATCTGACCTTCCTCCACACAGAGCCACACCAGAGGGGAAAGGGGCTCCCGCTCACCACCTCCTAGGTGTGAGCCCTCCAGCCACTGCTGGTGCTAAGAAACACCTGTTGCTTCACAAGATGGTTCTGACCAACTCTGTGTGCAAGTACAGCAACAACAACAAAAACCAACCAAAACACAGCAACCTGTGCAGGCCTGGCAAGAGATCGCGCCCTCGCTGGGAGATGATGGTCTTGCCAGGCGAACGCGCCTTCTCTGACAAGGGCTCTCTGAACCTTCATGAACCCAGAAGTCTTACCAGAGGCTCTAGGAGGCTTTGGGGAACTGAACTTGGCTTTCCTAAGTTTGCTCTGCAGCCCCTCACACGAGCGTGCTTCTGCTCATCGCTTGCTCGTGTGGGCAACTTTTGTCCAACAACTGTCTTTATTTCAACAGTCAAGACACACAGAGACCACTGGTTTTGAGTGGCTACTCGGGAGACAGATGTGTGATTCTGCCAGAGAAGCCCCCTCTGCCACCCCAAGCAATCCCCCAGGCTCTTCGGTTCTCTGTGGGATAGGGGCATGGCTGAGGACAGTAATCACTGGAGTGACAGCAAAAAGCATTCATGACGACGACAACAACACGAAACAATACACTTCTGATAAGTACTTAAATGATTAACCTAACAATAAATAGAAGAGGATAGATAGAAATAATTTTTTTTTCTTCTCAAGGAAATACCCTCATAACTATCCTCACACACACTGGCAGGTCAGTAGCAGTCAGTCCATCTCAAGAAAACAAGGTTAAATGCTGGAAGGGACGGCTGTGGTCTTGGACCCTCGAGAAGGTTCTCAGCTGTGGAATCACAGGCGCCCTTGCCTCTGTCCCTGTCCCCCCTCAAACTCTGCCAGGCCGGTACACTCAATGGTCAGCCAGGGGCAGGCTGGGGGACTGTAGGGACCCAGGCGGCCTGTCTCCCCTTCGGTTCATGAACACATGGAGCTACAGTGAACATTCTCATCCACAACCTGAATCATCCTGGTCTAAAGCTTACTTTGAGTTCATTTGGTGTGCAATACGCTATCTTTTCAAAATGAAGAAGCATGATTTCTATTGCACAGAGCTTTTACACGTAGTCAACTATTTAAGTGCTTTCTGTTTAAAGCAAACTACCAAACAAGAACAAAAGAAGAAGAAAAAGGGGGGAGAAAAGAATTATAAAACAAAAGCAGCCCCGGGTCACTTCAATGTAATCTTGCTGAATGATGTCTTGTTTTGCTAACGGAAGTCCCAACCCTTCCATACACTGTGCTTCTGATTATTTTCCATAGGGACAGAGCCGTGACATTGGGATTTAAGGCACCTTTCCTTTCTGATCACAGAAAGCTTGATACATAGCATATAGCGTATTTTGGGGTAGAAATTAAAGCCCAAACATAATAGAAATGCAGACTATAATTCTTAACAGTATGAATAAACTAAAATGATTTGTGAAGAGCAACTCAAAGGCATTTCAAAAGCTGAGTAACAGGGGGACGGGGAAGTGCACATTTATGCATAGCCTACTGTCTTTCTCTCCCTAGCCTTTTTTCAGGATTCTTCGCCTACAATGCCGAACTTTTAAAGTTAGCATTTTGGAGGAGACTTTGGAAATGTCTTGTTAAAGCTAAATGTCACTTCATCCAAAAATGAAAACTTGAGATGCCGCTGACAGTGTAGACAGGGGATCTTTGGAGGGGTGGTGGCAGAGGCAGGATGGGACAGGGCAGGTCCCGAAAGTGGGGTGAGAGGAAACAGCTTTTCCTTCTACTTCCCTGATTAGGTACACCGGCCACAGGGGCTTCTGGGGCCAGGGTTTGCTGCTCCCTGCACCTCTTCTTCTTCTACCCTGATTGACCCCAAGGGTCTTGGCCTTAGCTTTCAGCCCATTTCAAAGGGTTTCACAGTCTGGATCTTTTGGGAACTTGTCTTCCCCTTTTCCTGGTTGTTTTCATCTATAGAAAGGCAGAAGCAATAGGAATGAAAATAATCTTGAGCTGGACCACTCCCTTGGCATGCAGGTGGGCTGGTTGCACTGGCACATAGCCCACCAGCGGATGGAGCTACTTCATCTTAAAATCCCAGGTCACCACCTTGTCACTCGGGGCACGAAACCTTCCCTGGTGGTCACCCAGGCTTTCCTAGTGTCACCAGGGCCCCAGTGAAACTGTAGCAACAGCGGCACTGTGGGAATTTCCCCAAGTGAGCTTTTCCTGGCAAGTGTCCAAGCACACAATGAAGATACAAATCCTTAGGCTCCCATTTTCCATCAGAAGAACATTTTGGCCACTGGAGTGGGGACCTACATCCAATCAGCAGCCCTGGGAGCAAGTTTTCTTCAGCACTGAACAGAAACTGGCAAATTCTTTTGGGAAGAAGAGAAGACTGGCCAAATTGGCTGGAGAAACCACATGCATCCTCCTTTCCTGTCCTTGCGATGTTTGATGTTTGCAAAGCAAGGCTCACAGTGAAGCCCAAGTCGTGATCCCAGTGCCAGAGACAAGAGAGACAGAACAACTGTGCAGTTCCCAGGGAGGGATGCTCATGTGGCCATCTGCAGGCAGCCCAGGGTGAGGGGGGATCGCCGTGGTGATGGACCTCAACAGCTGCATGGGAATGCGCAGGAAAAAAAAAAAAAAGACCAACCAAAGACAAGGTCTTCTGAGGCCCGAGACCACCGCTGCCTGCAAAGGACAGCTGCTGGAGCTTCAGGAACAGGTGGATGCCAAGAAAAAAATCCATGAGTCCAGCCATCCGCCCATGATGGTACAAAAGGAGAGAGGCCCCAAGTCTACCCACCAGGCAGAGATGCTTTCGTCTGCCATAACTGCAGATCCTTTAGCCACGTGCCTCACAGCGCTGAGGGGTGACGTCAGGTGAAGAGCGCAGGTTAGTGAGGTAGACGGGGACAAATGAGGAGTGTGAAGGTGAGAGGTACATCCAAAACACGACAGGGACATCCCAGTAGTGGGAGCCAAACCCCCAGCCTAAATTTACGTAGCTAAGAGCCTGCCATGTGTTCCTGGGCCCTTGTGCCATTCCGTTTCCCCCCTGCACAGCTAGCTCATGGCTTTAGGTGGCGACCTTGGATGACTACGGGCAGATGTTTGTTCCTATCAGTACCTATCCCAATGCACTTAAGGCAAAGGCTCAAGGTCTTGTTGATGACCACTCCCACGTCACTTTGTTCTAATCCCAGAATGATGTGTGTATCTTCCCCTGGCTCTTCTACTACTTCCCAGTGAGATTTGTTTTTCAAAATCAGAGGAACAAGAAACACTGCATAGAATGTCCAGAGTTCACGGATTACCCCTGTGAAAAAAAGACATGAATTTGGAGGAACAAAGAAATAAGGTCTGACCACAGCGAGGAAGACTCCTGCCTATGACTGAACTCATGTGGGGACCCTGGCTCCCATCTCTCTGAGCGCATCACTGCTGCATGATCTTAGAGCAGCCAGCTGATGTTCAGAGCTTCCCTTCCAGATGAGACACAACCTATTCCGTGCTTGGTTTGCTCCTGAGCAGCATGACCAACCTTGGCCCAGCAGAGAGGGCAGATGGGGTATGAGAGCCGGTTGTGGGGTGTGGCAAGGGGGTGGGTCTCTCCAGGCTATGAGAGCACAGAGGGACACTGAAGCCAGCTCTGCTATACTCTGGGCCTTGGCCACCAACCAGACCTGACTGTCCACATCAGACAGGGCTTCTTTTCAGTGGGAAGAAACAGAGATGCTGACAGGAAGGAAGCCAGGTAGGAGACGCTTGTGCTTTGAAAGAATAAGGACTGGTCCCAGGGAGGCCATGAGCTGCTGCCTTTTGCCTCCTTTACTTTCATGGGGTGGTGTGGTTTGATAGTAGTCCTGAAAACTGTGATCTTGGCATTTCTTGGGGATCTCTCTCAAGCCTGTGTCCTGGGACACCTGTCCAAATCTTGTCACAGGACATGATTATAAGATGGCTTAAGTCATTATCTTCCTCAGGCAGTCTGGTCAGAGAAAATAACCAAGTCCAGCTAAATGGTTGTGACAAAATGGTTCTGAAGAGAGGTCTGTTGGACAGAAACCAGGCATCCTGACTGATGGAGAAGTTCCAAAGAGGAGGTGACCTGTGAGCCAGCTAGGGTGGAAGTGAATGGACAGGGGTCTAGGATGGAACCCACACACCTGCTACCTTGGATACCACGAGGGGACGTGGGCAGGAAGCCAGGGTTGAGAGACCAAATGCAAACTCTGATTTTATGCTGGCCCTCCACTTAGCCAGCTCAGTAATGGCAGGAACCTGAAGTTATGAATGCTGCCTCCGATTAACAAAAAGAAGCCATTTAAAATGGTATAATGGAGCTTGTAATTAAGTGTTAGTGTTTTATATGGAACCATTTCCCCCAGGGAGAGGTACAAATCAGCTTTTTAAGCTGATAGAGCATAAAGAGGAGGAGGGGCGCTGCCTGTGAGAGCTACTGCTTGGATCACCAGCCAGCGGAAGGTCACCATGCAGAGGGGCGCTGTTCAAGGCACTTGAATATTGCTTATCAAGATGAAAGATGAACCCTTGGACTCAAACTGAGGGGCCCACGAGGAAGGGGATGCTCCCCCCTCCACAGGTATCTAGGTTATTTAGTGGCAGCTCTTAGAAGTATTATAGACAGTACTGGCTTAACACAAAAGATCGTAAGGTTGGGATCTCAATTAAAAAATAAATAATAGAGAAAAAATACAAACATAGAACTGCAAGCGCAACCTAACCAACCGATTGTATCGAGCACCCAGATGCAAGTCTGGCAGAAAAGAGAGAATGGAAATCAACAATAACCCAGTTCAAAATTAAAGAAATGAAAACAAAACAACAAAATGATTAAATTGCTTGGAAGAGCCAAAGTGGCTGCTTTTGACTGTTACCATTTGGCCACGAGGATGGACACATCTAGATTTTTCAGTCTCCTCGGATTTGACACCTGATAACTAACAGTCATGCCTTTAAAACTAAAACACTAGCCTAACAGTTCCTCTCTGCTTTTCATTCTAAATGAAAAGTAGATATTCAGAGGTTTATCACCCATGTGACAAAGTTCCCTTGAGGTTTTTGTGGAGAGGACACCACAGTACATCAGCAACTCTGCTCCTCACCATCCTAAGGGTCCCTGATGTGAACTCCCTCTTCTTAGTGCACCTGCATCGAGCCAGATGTTAATCCATTTCCCCTTAAGCTCCTCCATCTTGAGTTCTCTTCTCACTGAACCAGATTTCAAGTTCAGAAATGATGCAGCCATCCAAAGACAAACAAAGGGCCTGCCTCCCAGCCTCCTAGAGCCTTCTGGAAACTTCTTATTCATGAAAAGGCATTGTCTTTAGTGTAGTGACTCTTAAATTTGTGAAAACTTGAACTAAGTGCTGCAGTTGCAGGTTAAAAGACTGTAAATGAAATACATAATTTCTAAAACATCATGCAAGAAATGTGGTTTCACATCTTACAGTCAAAGTCCTACACGTTAAGTAATAACAAGCACACTGAGGTGTAATAGCGGGAGCATACCTTTAAAATTAGAACTCCCTCCCACCCCCCCAAATCAAAAAAAGTAATATTAATTAAACTTAAGAAATAATGAATGCACCATTAAAATGTCATCCAAAGATGTTGACCTAAGACAAAGGTTTCAATGATACACAATACGGTCAAAAAGTTTTCAATCAGTAATATACAGTATGACAACTACATCTTGTAAATTATACCCAATACTGCCGGCAGTCTATCCCTCTAAAGAATATTTGCCCCTTTCATCCCTTCCTAACAATCAGATAATAAAATACAGCACCTATAAATAAGCAAAAAAAAATATATATACCGAAATCATCTATTGTTAGTTTAAAGATATGGCAATAAAGGAGTCTAAATTAGCAAACTTGTAGAAGCCATAACTGATAAAACAGCTTATTGAAAAAGGTGGCAGTAATGCACTCTATGTGTGCACAGGTACTTAAGAAAATACACAGACGTATAAAATTGCACACACGCACGCACGCACACTCTCATCCACCTCTATTCTCACGCGTATACACATAGACAACAGGAGGAATCCGAGACAAGTTAGACTTCTGATTTGTACTTAGACTGCCCTAAACTGTGCATAAAAGAACCTTCCAAGAGGCGAAATGAACGAAGGGCCAATGGTCTGGTCTGGAAGTGAAGAGCATCAACGTTTTGGTGTGAGCTTGGGCTTCTCTACGGGGATGGGAGCGGAGCCCAGACTGCCACGTTCTCTCTTCTGCAGGGAAGGAAGCTTCCCACGAGTTCGATAGGGTCATCAGTGCTTGTGGTGGGAAGAAAGGGGGAGAGAGAGAGAGAGAGAGAGTGCGCCCAAGCGCACCAGCCCTGCCCAGGCCCAGGGAGCATCTTCCTCTGGGGGGGGGCTCAGTCCATCAGGCGCCCAGGAGAGTGGTGTGAGGTGAGGTGCCTTCAGTGCCAAGGAAAGACAAGACGTGCAGATTGCGTGGGCGGGGTCGCCCAACCCCAGGACTGTCTGCTGTGACCTTGCCGGCCTATTCTTCCCTTTCTTTCCATGCTCGCACATGCACAGACGTGCGAACACGACGAAGACACCATAAATTAAACAAAATGAATGGGTACATGCTACAGTTCTAACTTGTCTCCTAAACCTCCGAGATATGAGGTCTGATCAGCGTGCTCTGCGGTTAGAGGTTAAAAAGCAGATTATAAAATACCTAGATTCGGATCTTTTCTTTTTGTCCTGATTTGGCCTAGAATGGAGTGTATTAAACAAACCCTGGTCAGCAAAAGCCCAGAGTCAGTTAAAGCTATGGATCAATGTGCACTACATGTCAGGATTCTATTCACGTACAAGAAAACACTACGTCAGCTACCACAAAATCAGATATTTTCCTGATGTGACTTTTCTTTTTGTTAAAAAATACGTGGAGTAAATGTGTTTTATTTTAATTCAAAGTTTCAAACGAGAAGATTCTTTTCTTGAAAATATTTAGGAATCCAAACTAGTGTGTTTAGAGTCGGTTTGACTGTGCAATCTCTTAGTGGCAACTGAACAGCTACAAAAACTTTCTTTTTTAATTTTTCTGAAAAAATCCCCCCCTTTTTCCTGGTTTAAGAAGATAATAGTGTATTATCGCTCTGAAGCCATCAGATGGCAGATAAAAAGCCCCCTTTTAAGATGTGGGTTTGATTTTTTTTTAAGCCCACACGAAGAGGAGGGCACAAGGCAAAGCTGTAAGAGTTATTCCAGAACCTGTGGAAATCACTTAGGGCAATAAAAAAAACACTTCAGGGTACAAAAAAGCTCTCTGCACATTTCGTTTTCTCTTGAAAACTCGACGCGGATTGGGCTTAATGCTCCTTTGTTTCTATATATGCACCGTGGCCTATGGCGATTTTGCCCTGTGGCCCGCAGGGCGCGTGCGCAGCTCGGCCCGCCCGCCCGCCCGCTGCTGCTCGCTCGCTCGGCGGCCACCAGCACAGGACAGCCCAGGACGGCCCGGCCCCCGGACGGCCCAGGACGCCCGGCGGCGGGCGGGCGCGCAGCTGGCGGCCCTCAGAACTCCCATTCGATGGGCTCCTCGCGGCTGGCGGCCTTCTCCAGGCGGTGGATTATGCTGTTCAAGTTCGCGGCCTTCTTCTTCCGCAGGGGGTTGTCTCGCGAGTCCCGGGCGCCCGCCGCCTCGGGCAGGCCGAAGAGGCTCTGCAGCGAGCTGGGCCTGCGCACGGCGGCCGCGGGCGCGCTGGTGCTTGGCAAGGCGGAGCTCCGCTCGGCGCCGTCCCGGGCCGCGCAGGGGCCCTCGGCGGGCGCAGCGGCTGAGGTAGCGGCGTCCTCCCCGGCAACAGGCGCGGCGGGGTTTGGCACGGGCGCCAGGCCGTCGGCGGGGCCCAGGGGCGGCGGCCGGGGCCGGCCCGCGTCTTCGGCGGCTTCCTCGTCCGGGCCTGGGGTCCCCGAGGGTGGCACCTCCGTCTTCTCTACTGGCCGTGGCGCCTCCTCCCGCTGCGCCGGGGCTGCGACCGCCTCGGCCGGCCCTCCCTGAGACTTGGCGGCCGTGGGGCCGCCCTGCTCCTCCACGTCGGTGGGGCTGGGGCCCTCTGCGGCCTCCACACCGTCGCAGCTGTCGCCCTCCGAGCTGGGCGCTGCCCGGCCACTTCGGGCTGATGATGGTGAGTCGCTGGCGCCAGCCTGGCCCTGGCTCCCGGCCTGAATCTCTTCAATGAACAGTTCTCTGCGGATCCGAGACCTACAAGACAGAAGTGGAGGGCACGTGAGAGATGCAGCCACAGCGCATAGACCCAGCCTCCCCATCCCCTGCTCCTTACGCATTGGGTTGTTATCTTTCACCAGGAGAAAGCATTGACATAGTTACTGCGTGGCATGTTTCCTCCATCTCCATCCCAGCCTGCCTCTGGCCAAAGGCCAGGTCCCTTTTATTCTGTGCACCTAGCAATATATGCACAGAATGGTACTCAGCCCCCACGGTCATATATGCTGACTGAATTAATAAATGAAGGTGCTTGGTACCCATTATGTTCTCATCAGGACTTCACGGGAGAGAACGGATTACTGAACAGTGCCCAAAGTAGAAATCTTCCACTTCCAGCTCTGAGCCTTGGAAAGGTCAGGGGCTTCTAGCAAGATTCCATGAAACTGTATTTTTGACTAGTTCCCTCCTCTGAATGGAGAAGACCAGGGAAGAGACACTTGATCAAGGATACCAAATACATGCTTCAATACATCAAGCAAGTTTTAGTCCAGTCTCTGGCTACCTGCTATGGAAAACACACCCCAGGGGATTTTGCTGAGACACTATTATCTACTTCAGGCAGGGAGAGCAGTTTCCCTTTAAGAAAGGCAGGCCACAGGGGCCCTGGTTTTCCCTGCTTTGCAGCCCTTAGTGGCCTCATGAAGGGTCTCTTGTTAACTTCTTCCCCCCTTCATGCTCACAGTGCTATGCTCAGTCAGCCTTTCTCTCTAGGTGTTTCTCTCTGAGGGCTGAAAGAGCCTCTGATGACATGCAAGTGTCCACTGTTGGGAAGGTATCTTTAGGTGAATTAGCACCAGGTCCAGTGTCTTGCACAAAGCCCTGGAGTCAAGCAGGAGTAGGAATATTTTCTGGGAAATGTTTTTTGAGAGGCTGCTGTAAAGTTAGAGGTTCTGTGGAGTAGAGTCAGAACTCCGGGTCAATTGTTAGTTACCCTGTTCCATAGTTGCTTGCTTCCTACAGAGAATGGCTCAGAACCTTGTCCTGAAGATTCTGGAGCTCTGGTTCAGAAAGGTGGGGTTCTAAGAAGCCCTGTTGGAAGTTCCTAGGGGTAACAAGGCTTTCTTCCCTCCCTGGGGTGACTTTGGGACCTGGGAAACGGCAGCTGCTGTGCCCTGTCCTTGGCTCTGTCCTAAAGGCCCTGCTCCTGACTGGATCCAATCCCCCCCGCAGTGATGATGTCTCGCCCTGCCCTGCTAGGAGGTGGCAGGCTAGATGGGAAGCTAAGGTTTGGTATTAGGTAGGCCCCTAAACAGAACACAGACATTTTGGAACCAGGTGAACCTGGGGTTGGAACCTGGCTTTGCCACATACTGGCCCTGCAACTTGGACAAGTGATCTTGAGCTTTTGAACTTTAGTTTTCTTATCTGAAAAGCATGGAGAACAGTGTCTTCCTTGCAGAGATATTATGAAGATTAAATAAAATATGAAATTATAATATTAGGTACAAAGTAGGCAAGCAAGAAGAGTCACTGTTTTTACTACTCAGTTGCCTTTTGAATGAGTGAATGTCTGCTCTGAGCACTGAGGCAGAGGTGAAAGAGCTGAGGGTGGGGAAGGGATACTGTCAGGCTGGCACTGGCTCTGGGCCTCCACACTTGCTAGCTTGGTTGACACATGGGGCCCTTCTCTGTAAAACAGGACCAGTGGCGCTGCTTGAGTGTTGGAGGATTTAATGAGATGACCCAGCTATAAAACTCATGGCTCAGTATTTGGCACATAAGATGTGACTGACAGAAAAGACACTCATCCTTCTTAGCCTAGACTTGTCTCCATGTTCATATGGAATATCATCTAGGGCTGGGGGTAGCTCAGTGGTACAGTACATGCCTAGGGTACATGAGGTCTTGCGTTTGATCCCCAGCACTACAAAAACCAAACCCTTCAATTAGGAATATTACCTTCCATTTAAAAAGAAGTTCCAGAAGTGGCTCTGATTGATATATGTATATATATAAAATTTATTTTTGGTAGTAGGGATTGAACCCTGGGATGTTCTACCTCTGTGCTAAACCTCCAGTTCTTTTTATTTTTTAAATAGGGTCTAGATAAGTTTCTGAGGGCATTGCTAAGTTTCTGAGGCTGGCCTTGAACTTGTGATCCTTCTGTCTCAGTCTTCCAAGTACTGGGATTATAGGTATGCGTCACCATGCGTGGCTTGATTTTTTTTTTTTTTTTTTTGGTGGTACTGGGGATGGAACCCAGGGGCATTCTACCTCCAAGCTACATCCCCAGGTAGTGAGACCCTGTTTCTTTATTTTGAAACAGGGTCTCACTAAGTTGTGGAGGGCCTCACTAAGTAGCTGAGGCTGGCCGCGAACCCGGATCCTCCTGTCTCAGGTCCCAAGTACTGGGAATACAAGCATGTGCCATCACACCTGGCTGATTTTTATTTTGAAAATTAATTTGTTAACTTTGGTGCTGGGATTGAACCCAGAGCCCACTGAGCTACACCCATAGTCTTGGTTCTGGTTTCTAGACAAGCCATGCAAAGTCTGCAGGGTGCCATAGCTTTAAGGCTCAGCAGGGTTTCTGCCAGGTGGACCTGCTGTTACAGGAGGAGGTCAGTGTCCTGGTGTATTGCTCTGGCATTCCTGCCTCCATTCCTGGGGAAAATGGGCAGCTTGAGATATTTTTAATTCTTTCAAGTTAAGGGGATAAGGATAAGGAAGTAAAGCTCTACTTTTCTGGTGGGAGCAAAAAATGAACCCAAGCGTTACTCCTTAACAGTCCCAGTTAACTTTCCCTGTTTAACCTATGGAAAGAAAGGAAGAAACTGCCTTCTCCTTTAAGTATTTAACAAACTTAGTGCATGGGTGCCAGTCTTCATAGAAAATTCTATGGTATTACCAGAGCAAGCTGGTCTGCACTGAGAATTTAATGGAAGAACCAAGCCAGGAAGAGAGTGCTCAGTGAAACCTCTCTTTGCAACTTTGCCTGCTGGGTGGCCCTAGGCAAGTGACTTCTATTCTCTGAGATTTAGGCCAATTTTTTCTCCTTTTTTTCTTTTCTTTCGGTATAGTGCTCAGGATGCACAGGGCCTGGCATGTGCTAGGAAAGTGCTTTACCACTGAGCAACTTCCTAGCCTAGGTCAATTCTGAAATGACCCGGTGCTTGCTTCTTATTTACCTTATCCTGTTGCTTATTGAATTCATCCCTAGCACAGTCATGCTTTTGAGTCTTGCCCATCTCACTCTCCTCCAGAACAATCTTCCAGATCTTTGCAGCTGAAACTCATCCTGCTACCCTTGGGGTTCCCATTTGACTTAGCCTGCTCTGTTGTGCTATGTTAGAAAGAAGGTCTCAGAGCATCCACCATGGGCTCATTTCCTTTCCTCCTTCCCTCTTCCTCCTCTGCCCTTTTCATTTTGAGGCACAGTCTCACTAAATTGCTGAGGTTGGCCTCAAACTCATGATCCTCTTGCCTCAGTCTCCAGAGTAGCTGGGTTTACAGGTGTGGGCCACTGCACCTAGCTTATTTTCTTAATCTAGAGTTCCTATTGCTCTTCTTCCTCCCTTTTCCTGTTTTTGTCAAGGGCAGATAGTTGAATTGGCTTGTGCTAAATGCAAAAAAAGAGGCATCTCCACAATACTGGCTGGCCACCATGGGATGGACATTACTGTGGCTGTCAGAGGCCATCAAGACAAGGGACAGCAGCTGGGGAACCTAAGAAAACATGTCCTGGCCAGGAGGCCCATTGGGGGACCATGGGGAATGATTGGAGGCATTCTGTGACATTGGTAGCACCTGTGTCCAGATCCTCAGGGCTCTGGAGCTCTGGTGCTTCCATGACAGTGAGAGCTACACACTCACGAGAAAGTGGATGTAACGTGCAGAACACATTCTAACTAGAAAGGGACAAAGGGACTGCCTGTCGCCTGCCCATGTTCCCATTCACTCCTTTCATTTCACTCTCCTACTCTTGATGTTTCCTTCCATGGACAGGGAGCTCCATGGTCCTAGCTACGGGCCTCCCTCGGCTTCTGTTTTGATCTGAATGGTACATGCAGGATGAACAAGCTGGTCGTGCTGCTTAGTCTAATTCCTTTGTCCTTGAGGGATCCAGGTGGCACATGGGAGGCCCCCTTGGACAGTGCTGCTTCTGGGGACCAGTTTGCCTGGTCCTGGGGCTCGGGGAGCAGGTTCACTAGGCTAACACCAAGCTGCCATCTTGTGACTCAGCCTTTATTGGCAGTAAGAGTATGGTTTGGCTCCCATCTAATACTTAAAAATTTCCCTATTTGTTCAGAACCTGGGTGGTTTATCAGGCCTCTTCAAGAACTGCAACAGAACTTTAAGGAACTTTAAGGATGGGGGAGGCCCCAGAGACACAGATTCTTCCCCCAACTTCCAGCAGTCTGTGATCCTCTGCTGCTGCCACGAGTCCCCAGTGAGCAGCTGTGGGAACCCCACCTGCATCAGCCACACATGTACACTGTCACCATGGTTTAACCAGGAGCACCTACTCCAGTGTTACTAAACCACAGAGAGGATGATGCTCTGATGTGCACTAGCAATGGAGACGTCACTCACAAGGCATTGAATCGGCCACTTCCAGGGAGTCTACTTTGGCTATATCTAATGATTCAGTGTCTTTTGGTGAATTTCCATACTCTATCCCAGACTTCTTATTCCAGGCTACTTTCCTTTACCAGGAGAGCATGGGGGGTTCCCCTGCTCAGGCCAGTTACTCAAACCCCCTGAGTTTTATATTCTCATCTACAGAATTAAATAATGCTATATCCCTTATGTGGTTATGAGAATCAAGTGAGGTACTGTTGATTAAAACACTTACTTAGATCTAGTAGCTGCTCAATAAATCTTTGTTGACTCACGAACTTCTCCAAAAGAAAAGCTCTTAAAATAATTATAAAACTAATCAAATAATTTAGAAAACCATACTATAAAAGACCCTGAGAAAAAGCACATAAAAACAAAAAAAAGACCCTGAGAAAACACAGAATCACTATGAAATAAACGTTCACTACAAGGGGACTGTGAATGCCCATGCTCTCCCTTATGAGATGATATGGCCGAGGGGTGATATTTTCCCTGGTTGTGGCAGATGTGGATTGTCACTAAGTGATGCTGACTAAAAGGAGTTGGCCCTGCCTCCTTGGAGTTAAAAACTTCAATCAAACAACACGAAAATCTAATTATCCGACTACACACCAGTCCTTGGCCCCCCCCAGTGCCAGTCAAGTCTAGAGCATGGCTCCTGTGTGCAGGGAAAGGCCATCCTCTGGAGCCGGGGCTTGGTGCCACAGCAGGACCATACCTGTAGTTGTGGAACCAGTTGATGACGGTGCTGGTCTTCAGGTTGAGCTGGGTGGCGAGCTCCTCGATGGTTTTTGGTGATGGGTATGGCTTCTGCTGATACGCTCGCTTCAGAGCTTCCTTCTCTTCAGGAGCCAGCACCACACGGGGTTTCTTCAGCTGGTGTTGTGGCTGGGGGCTGGCGCCCTGGCTGTAGTCGATGCCCACAGAAGGGGGCTCACAGGGCTGGCTGTCACTGACTGAGCTGTGCCGCCGCTTCATGTAGGCTGAGGGAGGGAAAGACATGGGACAGAGGTCAAGACCCGCAGTGAAGCAGCCCTGAGCAAGTGCGAAGGTGTCTATCTTAATTCTGTTTGTCTGACAGTGTCTGTCCAGTTAATTCTGTGGAGGGCACCTCCAAATGATGTTCTCAGTCCACACATACTCTAGAGGCCCTACTCTGATGTCTTATGAGGTCCCCAGCTGTCACCACACAACTTGACAACTTAGAGGGGGCTGCAGAGAAGGATCCAGATGGATGGCACAGTGGAGTGTGACAGGGAGACAGCGTGGGCACCGAGGGAGACCATTGGACTCAGCCTGGGGTGGGCGTGGGGGGATTCCCAGAGGACACGATGTTGAGGGACATGGAGGGGTTAATCAGGAAATATAGGTTATGAGGGATAAGAGGCAGGAGTTGCTCAAAGTGGACATGACATATACAAAGACAGAGATGTACAACAGTGTGGCTGAACTATATGTGCATGCATGTGTGTGCATGTGCAGAAGGGGTACTGGTGGGAGTTGTTGGACATTAGGCTGGAGGGATGGGTGGAGCTGGGGCAGGCCTAAAGTTTGATCTTGAAGGCCCTGGGCAGAAATGAAGAGATTTTCACTAAGGAGATCAGAAGAATGGTTAAAGAGTTGAGAAACCATGAGAACAGCAATTATCATTCAAGTCAGTGACAGATGAGGAACTGTGGCAAATACTAAAACGTAAAGAATGCTCCCAGGGAAACGCTACAGGAGGAAAGCCAGGGGGCAGTGGCAGTGCAGAGGGGATGAGGGGACCCTCTAGGGGGACGGATGGCCAATAGCATCAAATGCCTTAGAAAGAAACATTTGGCAGGGACTGTCCTTTGGATTTAGTGATTAAAGGGAACTGGAGATGCAGAAGTCTTGGTGAGCAGATCTGTGGCATGTGGGAGAAGTTGAATGGTGAATGGGAGATGAAGAAGTGAGGGCAGGAGCATAAATTACTGTATCAAGAGGCAGAGCAGTAAGAGAAAAGTGAGGCAGAATGGCTTCTAGAGGGGGAAATCCAGGGTTGAGAATTTTTTTTTTTTTTTTTTTTTTTGGTGATCCTGGGGATTGAACCCAGGCATATTCTACCTCCAAGCTACACCTCCAGCCCTTTTTAATAGTCTAGCTATGTTGTTGAGGCTGGCCTTGAACCTGCAATCCTCTTTTCTTGGCCTCTCAAATCCTGGGTAGGATTACATGCATGTACCACTACGCCTAGGTGAAGGTGGGTTCTTACAGACAGGAGTGAGTGGATACTGTTTCTAAGCTGAGAGAAGAGAGAAACAAAGAGCCAGTGATACTGGTGAGCACATGGAGCAGGGAGGGGATGTGAGGATGCGTCCTGGGCACATGGCGGGGGTTGCAGACCAGGCTGCGGGCATCCGAGTGGGACTGACAGCCTCACGTGTCTTGTATGAAGCAGGAAGGCAGGAGGAAAGGGATCCAAGGAGAGAATGAAGAGATGATAGAGAAGAAGTCTTGGGGAGGGAGGGGCGGGATGGAGAGAACCAGCCAGGGCTGAGGAGCAGAACCAGGGATCCCACAGAAGCTGGAGATACCAATTAGAGGTGGCACCAGCTCTAGTAGGTATGGATTCTCCAGCAAGACCCAGAAGTCCAAGAGGATGGGTGGAGAAGGCAGACCAGGGCACGGGTCTGGCTGGGATGTTTGAGGGAGGAGGAGGGGAAAATGACAGACAAGAGCACTGTAGACAGAGAAGATGAAGGGGGATTGTGGGGTTGGGGACACCTGAGGAAGGAAATACAGGCAGAAGGGGCAAACTAGGGTAGGGAGCAGAGGAGAGGCTGCTGGGAGAGCCAGAGAGCTGGTTGGGTGCTGGAGAGCCTGGGAGCTGTCCTGGATGTGCTGAACCAGAGAGAAAGCTGGCAGAATGGTCAGGGAGCTGGGCACCTGTACTTAAGATCTGGGAGATAGAGCAGTTTGGGGGTGGTAACAAGATTCAGGGAATAGCCAAGGGTTGAGGAGGTTAAAGAACTGGAGTCTTGGGTGCTGCTGGACGGGGTGGTGGGTCTTCTGTGTGGGTGTCAAGTTCCCTGTTGAGGCAGGATGTGGGGTGTGGAGCAGGCAGTGGGGTACTCCCCAGGGGAGAAGAGGCTGAAGCAGGGCCCAGGGCTTGTGAGGGAGGCTCACAGCTGCCTGCAGGGCAGAGGAGGTGGGGCAAGGGGCTGCGACAAAGCTCAGGGATGCAGAGTAGTGTCTGCTGCTTGGGGATCTGCTTGAGTGGACAGTAGGTTCTGGGGTGCTGTCTGGGCTGTTCCTCTTCCTCACTGTTGCTGCGCATTGGTCACTGTCAACTATGCCTCAAGTTCAAACCACTCTGCTGTGGCAAAGGAATCTCCTGTACTGATCTTTCTCATGGACTCAGGATAAGATCTGAATTCTTTACAAATTCTTAGAAGTGATGGAAGATGAGAAACATGATTGAGTTCAAGTGGTATGTGGTGAGAAGAGGGGCAGCATCACCATTAGCAGCAGCAGCTGATGCTGACCACTGAACCCTCAGAGCCATGCTCTGGGACAGAGGCCACTATAGTGTCCCAGTTCACTGACAAGGACTCTGAAGTTTGGAGAGGTGCAAGGATTTACTGCGGTCACACAGTGAGGAAGTGACAGGACTGAGGTCTGATCTAAGGTTGTTGGGGTAGTGCCCTGCCCTGCCCAATGGTGGTCAGGCCCAATGCTGGCCCCGTTGGGCAGCAGTGTGTGAGCAGGATCTGAGCAGTGTCCATGGGAGCCGCAGCAAGCTAATGTGACATAATTTAGCAGTGCTGACACTCAGGTCTCAAATAAATGCCAGGAGAGAAGGCTAACAATTATTAGGGCCATCTGTGGTCCCCGAGGTAGCTAAGGCAAAGTGGAGCATGCACATGTGTGTACGCATGTGCATATATATGTACATAAGCTCACTGATGTGTAGACACTTGGTTTAAGACCATCTCATGAAGGGAACAGAAAAGCAGAAGGCAGACTAAGGTTTACGGGAAAGACATAAGGAGAAGAATATTTAAGATTAGAGCTCACAGGAGAAGAAATCACAGCTTTACCCGGATTACCTGCTGCAGAATTTTTAATCTAGGCTAGACTCCGGGCACAATTTATTCTGAAGAAATACAAATTATTTAAAAAACTCTCACTCTCTGAGCATTTATTAAACGAAGTGTTCTCTTTTATTCATGTGTGTGATATTGGGGATGGAACCCAGGACCATGTCATGATAGATAAATGCTCTACTACTGAGCTGCATCCCTAGTCCTTTTTCAAAACTTTATTTTGAGTCAGGGTCTTGCTAAGTTGCCCAGGCTGGCCTTGAACTTGCGATCCTCCCGCTTCAGCCTCCAGAGTAGCTGGGATTACAGGTATGCCACTGTGCCTGGCTAAGTACTTCTTTCTAATCCTAGGGCCTGGAGAAGTGAGCACTTTTGCCCTCATTTTGCAGGACATTTAGACTAAGGAGTTATTTAATTCACTTGCCATTTTATTATTAGGACCAGGAAATAATCCAGAAGGTATTTCTCCCCTAGAGAAAATCAATATGATCTAATCAAAGACCAAACAGAAATGAATCTGGGCTGGCCAGTTGCTGAGACCCTCCCCTCAGTGGGAGATGCCCAGGAGTTGACAGCAGTGACAACAGGTGCAAGGAAGGATGAGGCTTGAGCACCTGCTCTGTGACAGACAGGTCATGTGCAAGGTCTGCTACTGGGGCTGGTGAAAGGCTCTCAAGTGAGCAGCCCTAGTGAATGACACTCCCATAGGATGATGGGACTGCAGCCAATCTAAGGACCTGGGCTGTCTGGAATGTCAGGAGGCCTGGCCCTGCTGAGACAGTAATTCTTTTGTAACACAAGATGGCGCCCAGAGCTCATGTGGAAGGAAGCAGAGGCCTGAGAAGTCCCTGCAGATTTATGTGGGGGGACTAAGGTCCTTTCCTACTGGCCCAGGAAGAGAAACACAGCTGGAAAGGTGAACTTAAGGTCCTCCTCTCCCCTAATGCCTGAAGGCACTGGGTACTCCCTGGCACCTAGAGCAGCCTCTCCAAGGGCATGGTGGCCCCCACTGCCTTTTGTTATGTTACTATAGATTGAGCCCAGGGCCTTGTGTGTGCTAGGCAAGTGCTCTACCACTGAGCCACATCCGAAGCCCTTTTTATTTTGAGACAAGGTCTCTTTGAGTTGCCCAGGATAGCCTCAAACTTGCCAACCTCCTGCTTCAGCCTCCTGAGTAGTGGGATTACAGGCATGCACCAATGTGCCTGACCGGCACTGTCTTCTGAGGGAGAGTAGGGGACTTTAATATTATTTGGGTGTGTACTGAAAATCGTGAAGACTCAGTAACAGATATTTGGGGAGTGATGTGGTGCCAGGGCTCTGAAGCCTGCAGTGCTGTCAGAACCCACGTCCACCTACTGGGGATGGGCCAGGGCTTGTGAGGGGCCTTCAGTGGGTGGAAAGCCACTGCCGAGGCACATGGCTAAAGGGCAGAAGCAGGGCCCTGGGATCCCAGAGTGGCAAGCCCTTGGCACGGTGACAATAGACATCTGCTGTGACAGCTTTGAGCCAGCTGTTGTTCTCACTTATTCCAGCTGTTGAAACTAGGCAGGTTTCCTAAGTGCTCAAGCTCATCTTTGCTGGATACATGCATCTATGGAGTACCTGGTGGGGTGAGGACAGGAGGCTTGGCTGCACTCTCCTGGGGAATCAGGAGGCCATAAACCGGGGCTCTGCACTCATCTCTGGCTCAGATGCCCTGAGGATCGGGCCAGCAGAGCCACAAGGGTGCCCATGACGGCCACTCTCCATTAGCTGGTGGGGAGGGTGGTCATAGCTGGTCCCCATCTCTGAGCTAAGAGATTAGGATTCAGCCACCCAGTGGGCTTGCAGTGGGTGAAGAGGAACGGGAACTCTGAAGGGATGGACCAGCGCTTAGTAACTATGAACTGTGAGAAGAGATAGACATGGCTTTCCACCACTGAGACACTTTCTCCTTTAGGCTTCTCTGTGCTGTGGCCTGCAGGGTATGGGAAGAATGCTGGCCAGCAATCTAGATGGCACCAGGGCGCATCTGCAGCCCTGCCTCAGGGAGGCTGATCTCTAGAGGCTGGGAACACAGAGAGGTCTGTTCTGGTGGGAATTTGCTTTGCCAGTTTCCAGGCTGGGTGACCTTAGTGGGTGGAGACACTGAACTTCTCTGAATTTGAGTTTCCTGATTTACAAAATGTATGTCTCCAATAACATGTGAAAGCCCTTAGCATGTGGCACATGCATAGTAGATGCTATTAACACCTCATCTACAAGAAAAAAGACAAGTAAATGGGTGCTACTCTGCTGCACAGCCAGTGCTAAGGGACCTTCACATTCAGGCTCCTGGCCAGGAAAAGTTACAAGTCTTCCCAGTCCTCTTAGGTACTCATTGGCTGAAGATTGTCCTAAAACTTGCTGTCCTGCCCTACAGTTTCTTGGTCAGGGACGAATGTCCCTCATCAGCTCTGTGCACCAGGTGGAAGGTGGGAGGGTTACCTTTCTTTTCCATCCGCTTCATGTCCATCAGCTTCTCCACATTGTTGGGGTCATTCAGCCATAGCTGCATCCGAACAAAGGGCTCCCGTCCCTTCAGACTGAGCTTGTGCCAGGGCTTTGGGCGGGCAAGGAGGTCAGAGACAGAGCCTTGGGTGAGGCCCAGGATGGTCTCTCCAAACAAGCGCTGACCTAGAGGGAAAATATAATGAAGAGATGGTCACTGAGAGCAAGGTTGTGAGAGGACAAGCAGACATCAAGGCTAAGATTAGATGCAGGGGACAGTATGCATGTGTCACTTTTTTCTTTTTGGGGGGTAGGGGGTAGGGATTGAACTCAGGGACATTCTACCTCTGAGGTATACCCCAGCCCTATTTTTTATTCTTTATTTTGAAACAGGATCTCACTAAGTTGTGGAGGGTCTCATTAAGTAGCTGAGGCTGGCTACAAACCAGCAATCTTCCTGTTTGAGCCTCCCAAGTACCTCCCAATTACAAGTGTGTGCCACCATGCCTGGATGGAATGTGTCACTTTGAATGTCACCAAGTGGCATAATTATAGTGCACCAATAATATATAATGTAATATATAACATATAATACCTCTTCCCTTCCCTTCCCTGCAGTGCTGGGGATGGAACCCAGGGCCCTGTGCATGCTAGGCAAGTGCTCTACCATTGAACTATATAGCCCCAGCCCCCAAACATCTTTTCTTTTCTTTCTTTCTTTTATTTTCTTGTGGTACTGGGGATTCAACCCAGGGGCATCCTACCTCTGAGCTACACCCCCAGCCCTTTTTTTTTTTTTTGCAGTACTGGAGATTGAACCCAGGGGCATTCTACCTCCGATCTACACCCCCAGTCCTATTTTTTATTCTTTATTTTTGAAACAGGGTCTCATTAAGTTGCAGAGGACCTCACTAAGTAGCTAAGGCTGGTCGTGAACCCAGATCTTCCAGTCTCAGCCTGCCAAAAGTACTGGGATTACAAGCATGTGCCACCACGCCTGGCTCCAAAACATCTTTTCAACCAGATTTCTAACAACTCCATTAGTAAAGGAGTTGGCGCTATGCTTGCATTCTGTGCATACATGACAAATGATGCTTCTCTAGGAAAAGCCTTCAGGCACTGGATGAACTGAGCCTAGACACCACCTGCAGTATTTCTCAGAGGCAGTTAAGTCCCTAGACCCAAGAACAGGAGGTGAAGAAGTACAGAGAGCCCTCTCTTAGGCAACTTCTAACCAGAGGCGTCTCCTTTCATGATTAGCAAGGTTACAGGTCCTGCTGGGAGAACAGGGAACTTGACCCAGGGTCACAGCGGGAAAAAGGAGGAGAGAGCTCCCCAGCTCTGAGTTCTGACAAGCAGGCTGTTTCCCATTCTACAGGCTGCGCTTACAGTCTGAGCTGCCTTTGCTGAGCAGAGCCCGAGTGGATCAAAACCCCTTCTGGTAGGCTTTCTTCTCCCAGGTAGGGGTGAGCGGCTTGCTTCACAGGCTGATCAGAGGGCATCTGGCTGTGGAGAGCCCAGCAGTGCTAGGTCTGCAGTGCTCATCAGAGGCTTAAAAGAATAGTTCAGTTCTCTGAGAGCCATTTGGCTGCAGGTAAAGAGGACCTCCACTTTGAAAGCCACACACTAGAATCTATTAGGACCTGAATGGCCCGATAGGAGAGCTTGAATGAACAGGACTTATTAGGTGGAAATGGCGATTGGGATCAGAGACGCTATCATTTGGTCCCACAAAGTGTCTAGAACATGGAATTCCAGAGCAGAGAATGCCAATTCCCTGTAGGAGCATGGGGGCCGTGGAGGACTGGCTTATTCCCTTTGTGATCGTGCCCATCATCTGTGAAATGGAAACAGGCTCGTCGGGCATGGTGGCATATGCCTGTAATCCCAGTACTTGGGAGGCTGAGACAGGAGGATCATAGGTTTGAGACTAGCTTCAGCAACTTAGTGAGACCCTGTTTCAAGATAAAAATAGTAAAACAAGAGTTGGGAGTATAGCTCAAAGGTAGAATGCCCCGGCTCAATACTGAGTACATACATACAAAACAACAATAACAAAAAACAGTAGTAGTAGTAGTAATAGCAGAAGAGGAGGAAGAAGTGGAAGGGGAGGAAATGTGCCTTCTGAACTCCTGGGAAAGGTGTAGAAGAAAATGACATGGCACTGGCCAGTAAAATGTGGGTCTCTAAGTAAATTTATTGCACAGAAAGCTTCCAATTTGAGAAATTAAGGTATTTTTTGATCATTTTAATTTAAAGATAAATTTATTGGGGATGGGGGTGTGGCTCAGTGGTGGGGTGCTTACCTGATGTGTGTGAGGTCCAGGTTTCTATCCTTAGCACCGTGTGTGTGTGTGTGTGTGTGTGTGTGTGGGGTGTTACTGATTTTGTAAACCTGTGGTTTCTCTGCTTTTCAAATTCTTGAGCCTGTAAGTATCCCAAGTTATTTCCAGTTTTCTGTTGTAGTTGTTTTAAATAAATCTTACTAACTGTTAATCAGGTGAGCTAATGGTTTCAAGGAGCTTGCTACATCAGGAAAGCATCACACACACACACACACACACACACACACACACACACACACACACACACACAGCTAGTCATTGGGTGGGCCTCCCCAGTTGTATGGGGAGGTGGTGGTGGTGGAATATCAAATGATTACTTTTGGAAAATTATCTGTATCACTTTAGAGCTGTCCTCACTGTGGCTCTCAGTCATTTTTGGGTTATAGGCCCATCTGAGTACCTGAAGAAAGCTATAGACAGATCCTTACCCAGTGAAATGTGCACATGCACAGATTCTGCATGAATTTCAAGTGACCGATCCATAAACATGCAAGACCCCAGGTCGAGTAGAGGAAGCCTGGGTTTTGACAAGGGTCATCACTGCTGTCTCTCTGTGCCCTTCTGTGACCATTGTTCCACCCAGAGCCCCACAGGAAGGCAGCTACTTTCTCTGCTGTGCCTAAGACCAGTTAGAATAATCACTGGGATTGCTTCTGATTGCTAAGTCCAGGTGACCTGCTATGGGCTTTTCTGGAAGTTCCTGCTCAAAGAGGAGGCAGTCTTTTGTGTGGTGAGAGTCTTTCCCTCAGATCATGATTTGTGCTTTGCAGCATTTCAAAGTTCCGTGGGCTGGCGGGGTGCTGCTCTGGCTACACAAAACCAGCCCTGATGACATCCTCAGTGAGGATGGGGACCTCAATGGCAATGCCAGGGAGGAGATTCCAGCATGTGTGTGCAGCCTCGTAACTGTGATCTTGCCACTTGGGGTTTTAAAATGAGAATTTTCTTCAGCTGATTTTCAATGTTTACATGGGATGGTGCATCTTATCCGGGAGTGGGCAGCAGTAACATATCAGGCTTGCTTCCTTGGACTTGTGACAAGACTGAAGGAGGGGATGACTCAAGCCTTGGAATCCCTGCACATTTCAATAACCAATGAACATATGGCCTTGGGTCCTGCTCTAAAATCAACAGCTGGATTTTCATTTTTATGAATTAACTTAATTACAAATGTCCTCAGTGGGCACTGCTTTTGCTCGTGCTCTCTTTTGGACAAAGCATTGCACAGTGTATAGGGGAGTGGCCTCAACTAGACCAGCAGGCCTGTCCCCAGGCTGTCGGTCACCAGGATGACCCAGTTGCAACTCAGTCACTCTCTTCCCTTCTAATCCCCTAGGAAGCACAACTGACAGGCCACTGAAGGCCCTGGACAAGTCTCAGCCACTCTGTGGGGTGTCTCAGCCTGCCCTGTAGCAGAGAATGCTGCTTCTTTCATTAACATTTCTACCTGGGAAACAAGGAGGATATATGGACCTGGGAGGGGCTGCTTCTCTTCTTTGCACGCCTGCCAGGGAGAGTATAGTCTTGTTCACATGACGCTGCAGGAGCATGATAGTGTGAAACGAGGAAACACCCTAGTATTTTTAGGGCCATGGCTACTGGCCAGCGGTGACACAGGACCCTGTGAGAGCTGCCTTGGGCAGAGCCCAGGAGTCTGCAGCATGTGCTAGGCAAGCAGCTGGGGTCTCATACTGCGGGAGGGTGACAATCTCAGTGCCTCAGGGCTGCCTGTCCCGTGGTGGGCCTGAGGAATCGGGACGGTTTTGTGAGGCAGTGGGAATAATAATGACACTAGACAGTTGCAGTGGCCATGGAACTGCTGCTGCTCACCGTCTCACTATAGACATATTGCTCCAGGGGCTCAGAGGATTCAAGCACTTGTCCTGCAGCACAGACACTGTGAGGGAGAGTGGAAGTGGACCCAGGCTCTCAGGCTCTTCCACAACACCACCAGATACTAGGAACTCAGCTGATCCTATCCAGCTCTGGTGCCTACCACAGATTTGGGGCTCTGTTAGGCATTTCCCAGTACAGTCTGATTGGGTAGTCTCATCTGCTCTGGCCCACAGACTGTCCTCCAAGGGATCCCAGGGAGGGCAAGAGGCTGGGATTGACCTGTAGGGTTCTAGCTCCTTCATGAGCCCCTTAGTGCTCACAGCTATGGTTTGTGTTCTTTTTTTCATTTCACATTCTGGGGAGGGAACCCAGGGCCTTGTGCATGTCAGGCAGGCACTATACCACCGAGTCTCACCCCTGCCGTGTGTGTGTGTGTGTGTGTGTGTGTGTGTGTGTGTGTGTGTGTGTGTGTATTTATGGTTCTGGGGATGGAACCCAGGGTATTCTACCTCTGAGCTATACCCCTAGCCCTATATTTTGAAACAGGGTCTCACTAAGTTGTGGAGGGCCTCACAAGTTGTTGAGGCTGGCTGCAAATCTATAATCCTCCCTGTCTCAGCCTCTCAAGTACTGGGATTACAAGCATGCGCCACCACACCCAGCTTCTGCCCAGTATTCTTAAAAGTAGCCTAGATCCGCTGGCTCAGCCTAAGGCCCCTTCTCCTATTTGCCTGAGATATTGGACAAGGAATGACTTGCTGCCTCTGACCTGGCAGCTGAGTCGGAACCTACCGAGGTTGTTGTCTGTTAGCACCTCCTTAACCCTCTTGGTTATGCCATAGGTGTCCAGCTCTGGAGACATGGCTACTAGTTCTTGGATGCTGAGGGCTGAGTGTCCAGAGACAGGCAGCGGGGTTGTGGGCTGGGAGTCCGAAGCTGGCGGATCGCTGGGTTCTGGTGGTTTGCCATCCTTACTGGTTTCAATGGGGGGACAGGGCTGCTGGACCAGCTCAGTCAAACTCTTCACAGATTCACTGGAACTCATTGGGGACTCGGGGGCAGGGCTGCAGCTGGCGGAGGTCTTTGGAGTGCTTTCTGTAATTAAACACATGAAGAACCGCAGCTCAAAATAGTTGTCTTTTTACCACGTACATCTACTTTCCTTCCCTAGGAAATACTAATTAAACACCCTGTGCACAAGTATACGGTGTGAGACTCTATGGATCTTCATGCATTATTTCATAGTTTTTTTTGACTGGGAATAGCCTCTAATTTTCTGTATTAAAAGAACAAAACAAAAACAAAAACAAACAAACAACTCCCACAAAACCCAAGGTTTAAATAAAAGGTTTCTGAAGGCATTCTGCTAAAATATGTCTGCCATATTAATTATCATGATCATGATTTTTCTTCTAATGAAACCCCATAATTCCAATAATTCAGAAGGACTACAACTAGAATATAACTTGTGAAACTATTTTGTTTGTATTTTCCAGAACAAAAAGAATGGGCAGATTATTTTAATTGAGGGCTGCCTGTGATGGCTGGTCACCACAGTTATGAAGACCTTTGGCCCCAGGCCTTGCTACTGACCTCACAGTAGTCCAGAGGGATTCAGGTCTCAAGACCCCAGATTGTTTTTTTTTTTTTTTTTTTTTTTTTTTACTGTGACTACTAATAGGCTCCCCAACTCTAGCAGAAGATAGAGAAGAGAATCAGATTCAAAGAGAAGTGGAGTATCCACCCTGCACCAAGCCCTGAGCACACCTGTTTTGGAAAACTAAGCTCTTTATTCATCTGTATAACACTGTGAACAACGTGGAAGTGATGGGCTGGCGTGGGCAGTCAGGCATCCACATACTCCCTGCTTCCACAGGGCCTCTGCCCTGTGCAGCTGGGGTGGTGCAGCTGTGTGGTGGGGAGAGTGGCCCTGTTCTCCATTGTAAGTGGTCCTTCTCTCTAACATCACTTATAATACCTGACAAAATAGGCTTATATCTCATTTTGGAGAGCCCCAAATCACCAAACAACTGGATATAAAATCTGGCAAATGTTGTTTTTGTATCTGGAACATACACTTTGGTCCTTTCCCAATTTCTAATGATAAAGACTGTCCAGGAGAAAAAAATGTGAGGTGACTCAGTACTGAGATCCCTTGCACAGCCCCTCCCCTGCCCACTGAGGCCTAAACATGCTGAGACCCTGTGAGAGGGCCAGGCAAGGTGTGGTCACGAGGCTCCTGAGCATTGGTCACAGAAGGATGATAAGCCATAGAGAGCATGGCCTCCAGGGTCTTCTCTTGCTTACTGCTCCCTCAGGAACATTAGCACACTAACAGGTACTCCAAAACAGTCACCCGACTAAAGAGAAAATATAACAGCGGGAATAATTTAATTTCAGTTTACCATGTAACTGGAATATGCTTTGCTCGATATTTTTGATTCAGATTAACAACCTATTCTGAACTTTAGAGGATGGGAAATATATTCTAAACATAAGGAGCATTTTGTATGAATACCTAGAAAGAGAAAAATCCCAAATAAAACAATTGCAATTCAACCCAATAAACCTGTTTATTGTCCAGAATCAAAGTACCCCCATCACAGAAAGCTGTGTCCTTAGCCTGGAAAATTAGGTTAAAAAAACAACCAAACTGGTTTGTGAGAGATGTAAAAGAGACAGACGTGAAAGGCAGAAATGGTCTGTATCAATCTTTAAGGCAATATGAATCCTACAAATCGGATTTCTTCTCTCTGCTCACCCCCAGGTCACCAGACAACTGGATATAAAACCCGGCAAATGTTGTTTTTGTATCTGAAGCAGCAAAGGAATTGTACTGTAAATTTGCCCCGATTCACCCAAGCGAGGGACCAATTTGGCAGATCATCCATCTTGCTCACCGTACACTGTCAGGGATGGCATGAATTCCCCACATGATAAACAGATTTCTTCTCAGGTTTGTGTCCTTTAACCCACAGCAAGGTCAAAATCATGGCTGCCTGGTTAATACACCGCCAACATTGGCTGCTTTTGCCTCCCTGTTGTGTTCTGGTGCCTGTGTAGCAGATCTCACCATATAGCTGGGGCGGGGTGGGGTGGGGGGAGTACTTCTTTCTTCCAGGGGTTTTCAGCCAGCGGGTCACATGTATTTCAGCCATGAAGAGCCCAGAGAGAACTAATTGGAGCTCAGTGCATATTACTGGAATCCCTTTGAGCTCCTGACATAACTGCAGACAAAGGCAAAACCGCCATAACGGAGACCCTGCTTGGGTGTGTAGAGGCGACACATGGTGGCCAGCTGCTGGGGCTTCAGTGTCTGATGCGCTTCCTGGGAGGTGGTTTATTCAGGGACAGATACTGGCATCTGCCATGGTCTCAGGTCACAGAATGCATAATCAGCCACTGTCTTTGGCCAGGGATGGATGGAGGCAAATGGACCTATTGGAGGTTCCATGAGTCTGAACCTTGGAGAATGGTGTAGGGGGAGAGAGTCCTTCAGAGAACTTTCTAGAAAGTACCCCAGCCCTGGCAGCAGCACTGGCATTACCAAGCCAGGCCTGTCAACAAGCCCCTGTTGAAGTCTCAGAGCAGGGAGGGCAGTTGGTGGCCTGTGTGACTCTTGACAGGACAAAGAATATAGTCACTGGAGAGGAAATAGCAACTTTCCTTTCCTAAAAAGTGGCAAAAGGAGCCCTCTGGTTAAAGCAATGCTCTTTGTAAGAACAAGGCTTTGCTCTGTTCTACACAACTGAAAATAATAATTACAAAAAGAAAAAAGGGGGCGTTTGAAGTCTGGCATGAAGGTCTGAGCCTGGGAGTGGCCACCTCCACTGGCCGGCTGTGCTGATGGTAATGACTTGGACAGTCTTTAAACAAGTAGTTATTAAGTTGTATTGAAATGTACTTGTTTATATCAAGGTCTATGCTCAACATACATCTCTTGTGGTTTATTGCTTTTTCACCCACATGGACTCCCAAGGCTGTACCCTATAGGTACATTTAGATGATGTTGTAGACTAGCTACGACCATAGGGACAGACTGGTGGTCATTAAGGGAGATGGGCATGAAGGACATTTGGGGGATGATGGGATTATTCTATGTCATAATTGTCAAAATTCATATAACACTGTTTTTAAAAAGACAAACCCCACAGAAATGTGCATATCATAGTTCTATATTATGAAGAGTAAATCTGCTCATAGGTTATACTTCAAGAAAAATATACTAGGAAAAGAGGGTCTGTGGGGAGGATGAACAAAGGTGTCATTCTACTCATTCTTTTCTCTACTCTGTTGGCTCAGGCCCTGAGAACAGGGCAGAGGTGGCCTTGCCTGTGGCTGGGGCTCACACACAGTAGGGAAGACAGCCATGAAATTAAACCTACCTAAGGGAAGATGACTATCCCGATGGGAGGGAGCATGTGGTGGGCTGGAGGGCGGCACTGGCCTAGGGATGAGAGCAACCTTCAACCTCTTTTTTTTGAGGGGGCAGTACTGGGAATGGAACCTGGAGGCATTCTACCTCTGAGCTATACCCCCAGCCCTATGTTTTATTCTTTATTTTGAAACATGGTCTCACTAAGTTGTGGAATGCCTCACTAGGTAGCTGAGGCTGGCTGCGAACCCGGATCCTCTGGTCTCAGCCTCCCAAATGCTGGGATTACAAGTGTGCGCCACTATGCCTGGCTCTGAGAGCAACCTCTTGAAGAGGGACATTTCCGGAGATTCTCATACATGAACAAGAATCAGCCAGGTAAGTTGGGAAGAGTCGGGTGGAGGGAGGTAGATGGTTCTAGACATTTAAAGCAGGATGTACAAAGCCTTGGGGTAAGGAAGTATCTGGTGGGTTTGAGGCATGAATGAAACTGCGTAGCAAGAGAGGCCCAGGGCCTTGGATTCAGATTTTAGGGTGTCTGTGTTTAGATCCTAGTACAGCGGGGAGCTGGGGACAGGTCTATGTTAGGAGGGGGCTGCCTTCACCTTGTATCACTTCTCTCTTGTGGACACTCAATGGGCACTGAGTGGTTGAAGCCGTATCTGAAATAGCCAAAAATTGGAAAGAGTGTCCATCACCAGAAGACTGGCGAGTTCATAGGACAGCATGCTATCAGCAGCAGTGAGGATTTAAGAACCAGAGCTCATGTATCAATGGCAGAGGCTCAATGAGCAGCCAGAATTATGGAGATGGTGTGGCATTGGCCCCAGGTGGAAAGCAGGTACATGTGGCTTTCCACCTGGGGCCATGAAAGGTGTGCTATCTAGGTCAGCAGTGAGGGCAGGAATGACTAGTGGTTAGTTCGAGACAGGCAGTTTAATTCTAAGAGGATGAAGTTAGGGAGGGGCGTCAAAGCTATCCTTCGGGTCTTATTTCTTTGAAAAACATAGGATTCCCAGTACTTGGGAGGCTGAGATAGGATTGCAGGTTTGTGGCCAGCCTCAAAAACTTAGTGAGGCCCTTTGCCTCGGAGGTAGAATGCCCCTGAGTTCATTCAATCCCCAGCACCCCCCCCCCCCACACGATTGCTGGGCATGGTGGCACATGCCTATAATCCTAGTACTTGGGAGGTTGAAATAGAAGGATCACATGTTGGAGGTCAACCTCAGCAACTGAGCGAGACCTTCAGCAACTTAGAGGCTGTGTTTCAAAATAAAAAATAAAATAGGGCTAGGGGTGTAGGTCAGAGGTGTCAATGTCTATTGCTACCAAACAAAAACTAAAACAACAACAAAAAGGATTAAATTGATTGTTAAGGTTAAAGTTGGGTGAAGGGTACATGGGCACTTCCTGTATTATTCCACCATTATTTTTACGTTTGAAATATTACAGACCTAAATATTAAAGGGTAGGAAAGCAAGTAAGCCCTATTCCTTCAGCACAGAAGGAACTCTTGAGGACAGAAAGATGGGCAGGAGGTGCTGAGGACGCAGTTCCATGTTAGGTGTGTAGTATGGAAATGGAGGCAAGCCAGTCTGCAGACCTAGTGGACCACAGTGGAGCTTTGCTGGTTCACAGTGAGGGAAAATTTGATGCATGAAGTGGATACAGTGCCATCTCCTCAGCTGGGAGTATCTGCCCAGGAGATGGGGGAAGATGTGCAGGCCACTGGTGGGTATGTACACAATGGAATTTTACTCAGCCATAAAGAAGAATAAAATCATGTTATTTGCAGGGAAATGGATGCAACTGGAAAACATTATGTTAAGTGAGATTAGTCAGTCACAAAGAGTAAAAAAGCATATGTTCTCCCTAATATGTGGATGCTAGGGAGAAGATGGGGCATAAGAGGGACTCCAGATGAAAAAGGAGAAACCCTAGATAAGCAAAGAAGTTGAAGGTGATGGACGGGGGGAGGGGAGGGCACCCTAATGCAAATACCATGATTTTGTTCTTCTTTATGGCTGAGTAAAATTCTCATTTGCAATTTTTTAAAAGCACCTACTTTGTGTTGTGTACTCTGCTAGGCATTGGGGACAAGAGAAATTAGACAAAAACCTTGTTTCCAAGGAGTTTGCAACCTGTTGGCCTGGGATAATTAAAAAAGGGGAACTTGCCTATTTTAAAAGCCCAACTACACTGGGTATGGTGGTGCATGCTTGTAATCCCAGTACTTGGGAGCCTGAGACAGGATTGCTGGTTCGTGGCCAGCCTCAGCTACTACTTAGCGATGCCCTCTGCAACTTAGGGAGATCCTGTTTCAAAATAAAGAATAAAAAACAGAGCTGGGGGTGTGGCTTGGAGGTAGAATATCCTTGGGTTCAATCCTCAGTACTACACACACACAAAAAAAGTCCAACTACAATGTTAAGGCAGCAATGGAGAGGTGTTACACTGAAAAGTGAGCATGTAGACTCATTTTTCCGCATGGTGCTGAAGTGCTGAATCCTGCAGAAGAGGAGCTTCATTAGGAAGTTCAGAGAGGAGAGATGGTGACTCCAGGGCCTCTGAGATACACAGGGCATCCAGGAACCATAAAAGGATTATGAAAAATATTATATTCCCCAGCAGCAGGCAGACAACTGCCTTAAGTTTTTAGTAGAAGCCAATTGAAACTGCACACCGGCCCCAATCTTCCAAGGCAAATCTTGCTACAGTTTATCCGATCCACTGTTGAAATTTCCATACCCAGCCCTCTATCACAGTAATAATAACCCAAATTCCATTTAGTGTTCATTTGAGCAGTCCGGATAAAGTCATTTCTTATTATCTCCCCACTGTGTAAAAAACAGCTTGAAGGTAGGAAGTCAGCAAGCATTTTCACCAAAAAGTAATTATTGTAAGTGACATTTTTACTGCTGGCATGCCATAAGGCGAACTGCGCATTCAGAAGGACAAGTTGCTGAAACAAAATGACAGGGTACTCTGTGACATTCTGACAAGAACCCAAACATTATTTAAGTGGCGGCTGGTCTGATGCACCACTTTTCATTATGTCCAGAGTTTAGGCTTTGAGCCTGTGCCAAGTCAGGAGACTCCAAGTGACTACAGGGACTGATGAGCGGGTGGAGGCAGGCGAGAAGAGGAAGGTTAAGGGGGGAAGAAGATGGTGACGGCCTGGTGAGTATAAATGTGAAGGAGGGGAAAGGGGAACTCAGAGAGTGGGGACAGAGCCTTGGCAGGTGGGCAGCACGGTGGCTCAAGGACGTGCAACAGGAGCCATGGCAGCCCCAGAGGGCTCTGAGGGCCTTTCCAGCCCACAGCACTGACAGCTCAGAAGCCACAAGAGGGTGGCCGCCAGCCTGCAGTGCTTCCCTGCCAAGTTCAGATGAGTAGACAGTGCAGATGCCAAAGCTGTCTGGGTGCCCGGCGCCCTCTTAAGTGCCCCTGCTTGGGGGTTTATGGCTGAAGTCTCTTTGGACAGACTGAGCCTCTGCACCAACCACAAGCAAGGCCCATGTGCCCTTTTATTCCCAGGGGGCCAAGGCCTGTACCAGGCAGCAACAAAAACTTTTCACCACTGGCTCTGGAACTTCTGGACGCCACCATCTGTGCTCAGTGGGTTCAGAGGGTCAGCACTGATGGGTTCCGGTGGGCAGCAGCTGCTCCTGTCCCCTTGGGTATCTCCCCCTTGTGCCTGTGGTCCTGTGTCTCTTACACACAGTCTATAACATGGGGGTTTTCTGCTTCTAAATGTGAGTGGTACTTTGACTGATTCGTGGGAGTTGAATCAAAACACATGGCTCCTTTCACAGGGACCTGGGAATTCACCACTCCACCCTTCTTGCTGCACCACCAGACACTTCCCCACAGGGAAAGAGACAAAAACAACCAAATGATATACTACAGCATATCAGAGAAGCACCCATGGGGGCCAAACTACAAACAGCCTTGTATCTACAAACTGTGAGGGGGAGTCCTGTGTCTGAATAGCCTTGCTGATGTGGCCAATTCCCTAGGGCCCCATCTAAACAAGCAGTAGCATCAGGCATCAGAGCAGGTCCCTCCCCGTCCCCAGGCTGGTGAAAGAGAAGCCCCAACAGACCAGGGCACCACTAAGCAGGTGGGACTAAGCCCTGAGGAGAGCAGTGGGTGCCAACTGGCAGGTGGTGCCTGTTCTAGAGAGATGGGTCTGGCATAGTGCAGAGCAGAGACAAAGCTGGGGTGGGCAGCAGGCTGCCTTAGGCCAAGAGCTGACCCGAGGCTAGGCTGGGGGCTACAGGAATAGACAGGAGTCTGAGACACGTTTGGGAAGCAGAAACTCTGTGTGTGTGTAGAAGGGAGTCAAGGGGCCCTGCCAGGCTTGGGCTGCTGCTCACCAAGGAAAGGAGGGGCAGCTCAGGGAGGAAGGGCCAGGGTTCAGTGCTGGGAGCTGAGGTTGGGAGGTGGATGGAGTCAGCTCTCAACTCCTCTGCTGGTTGCATGGCCATAGCACAGGGTGTGAGGGATGTCTGCTGCTCCCTTCACTGCTCAGAAGCCAACTCAATGTCTATTGGTGTGGCTTTTCCTGTTAGACTCGGGCTTGTGCACTCACTTCTTCTAGGATGATGTTTCACTCTCCTTTTTCCTTCTCCCTATACTGAAGAGGTTCTCTGGGGGAAAAGGGGCCTTAGGATCTCAATCATGACTTGAGATGCTTTCGGGAGAGCCAGGAGGTGACTTGATGCTGCAGCCGGCTTGGGCTTGGGTCTGGTGGAGGGACCTCACTGCGGGTGGTGCAGGGCACTGCAAAGGAATTGGGGTGCCAGTCTGGTTTCCCTCAGGGTTCATTTTCCTGTGTATCTTTTATAAGCTCTTAAGGAAACATGCACATTAAAGCAGAGTTTAAGGATATTAAAAATGAAAACCCTTGCTGCAATTATAATTCAAGTTGGGAAGGGAAATCATAGACTGGCATGACTTGCCTAAGTGACATTGGGCGACACCGTTGGCCCCACGTCAGGGGCACAGGGCTCACCCTGCTCTGGCTTTGCTACAGATCCATACCGATTTAGAAATAATGCTTTCAAATTACTTTCAATAACCTTATTACTGAGCCAGCTGTGTGTACGAACACTTATCATTGCGTCCCTGTGCATTAAGAGAAAATGTATGTCACACAAACAGTCTAAATATATATTACTGAGATGGGAAAAAACAAACCCTCTAGTTAAATTGCCTTGCTGTAATCAAAGATTAATCACCATGAGCGTGTGTGTGTGTGTGTGTGTGTGTGTGTGTGTGTGCGTGTGTGTGCATGCGCGCGTACGTGAGCGTGTGCTTGTGCATGTGTGTGTCTCTTTTTCTCCAGGGCTCACTTCTGGCTTTGGGCAAACCTGCCCAACTCATACTCTGGTGGGTGGTCATACTGCCATTCTGATAGTGGAATTAACTTTCCCTGATTTCTGAGAGTTAGAGGAGCTACAAGGTGGTCTTAAATACTGTTTCTTTCTTGAGCTTTCTAGACCTGTGGCTCAGAAACTCTTTCCCCTGGCACTTGGTAGGCAGTGGGCTTCGAAGTGTCCATCTGTGCAGAGGATACCGTGTCTGCCCCTGAGCAGCCTGTCCCCTTTCAATGGTTCTGCCAGCCAGCGTGTGGGTAATGAGGTCTGGGCTGCAATGGAATGTTCCTTGGAGAAGCTGTGGCTGGTCGCTGCCGGTGGCGCACACTGGTGTGGCGGCTGCTTCCTGTCTTTCACACAAGGCGCAGGTGAGTGAACTGATATGGCCCTACAAGGAACCAGGTGACATTTTCCTTATATGTGATGGTATTAGAGAAGCGATTAAGGTACATTATTTTACACATCTTCCTAATCTCTTCATACTGCTTTACTTAATTTGTGATGAAATTGTTGAGAAAGGGTACTTAATGTAGGACAGTCAGTAAAAGTAATTTATCATCTCCCCGCTTCAGTGCTCCCGTTATCAGCGAACTCATTTTCTGCATTCATCATGCAATCAGCCTATTATTTGCATATTAATCAGGCAGTGGACCATGAAAGAACTGCATCCCAGCCAAATGCTGTACTATCTCAGGAGAAACACTCAGTAATTATCATACATCAGTGTTATGATGTGGTAATTGATTATAACATCTTTCTGCTGCCCCTGGGGAGTCCCTCTGCTAACCCAGCTCCGGGGCACTCGGGGTGGATTTTTCTTTTCCTGCAAAATTTTGAGTCAACCATTGCTATTCTCTCCAACTGCTATTTCTGGAGAGTATTGATTCTCTTTTCTGATTTCATGAGGTATTTTTGACCATGTGAAGTAGGGCTGACCTTAACTCAGGCACAAGAAGGTCTACCCATGAAAAGGGCAGTCCCTCTGGATCCCAAGAGTCTTCGTTTCTCAGCCTTCTGGCTTCAGAGTTGCAGCCACAGCTTCCGTAAGAGTTTCCTTATCAAATAAAATGCTGCAACTTCAGTCTCTCCTAATTGCAAAGCTGGTACAAAGGCAGTTTGACTGCTTTATTTAGGTGCCAAATGACAGACTAATTTTGGCCCTTATGTAAAGGACAAACCCAACATCTGCCAATTTGGACTTGGGCTATATTTAGGAACCCAGTTCTAAAGAGAAGAACAAACACAGAAATCAAGATGAAGGCAGAGATGGACACTTTCTGGCTGCCTCCCAACCCATCCAGGAGAGTGCCATTGGGGACTTCCCCCTTCCTTTGTTGGGGAACTGAGTGTGGTCCATGGGCCAGTCAGCATAGGGTCGGGGTCTGGGTATTGGGATGACTCCTGGAACTGTTAGGGAGGACAAGGCAGTTGAATGGTGGACTGTTCCTAGCAAGGGAAAAGACTTCAGGACACTATATTTTCATTGAATTTAGGTGAGAAGGAGTTTCAAAGAAGCATGGCCCCTTTATCATGGGCCAGATACATTCTAAGTTCACTGTCAAACTTTATAACTTTGGGTCTGATGTTGCCATTGATTTGTTGATGGTCCCATTCTCCTTTTCTGCCTGGATGCAGCACAGGGGGTACATCCGCATGTGGAATACATTTCTTGACACATTTGGTTTTCCATCAGTTGCTTGTTTTGTCATGGACCTGATTTTTGAACTTGAGCCATGTATGATCTGAACCCAAGGTTTTTTTTTTTTTGTAGTACTGGGGGTTGAACCCAGGGGCATTCTACCTCTGAGGTTCACCCCTTACCCAATTTTTTATTCTTTATTTTGAAACAAGGTCTCATTAAGTTGTGGCAGGCCCCACAAGTTGCTGGGGCTGGTTGTGAACCTGTGATCCTCCTGTTTCAGCCTCCCAAGTACTGGGATTATAAGCATGTGCCACCATGCCCAGCTGTTCCTTGTTTTGAAGCCAGTTTACTCCTCTCTGAGTATAATTCCAGGGACCAACCTTTTATCCATGTAGGGGACCAGGTCCTCGGGGCCCTGGTACTCATTCTTGCAGATACCTCTGTGGTAGCATGGCCACTGGCCGAGGGACCATATGAGTGCCCTCCACCTCCTTGACTGGGGCAAATCCCTTCTCACCTGTGTCTAGTGTCAATCTGTAAAGGGATGGTGGTGGTGGTTTCCACTCATTAAGGATTAAAGACATCACTGCTGCATGTGACAAAGGAAAGATGCAAACACGTGCATCTTCTCATTTTATTTTCTCTACTTTTCCTTTTTTTTTATTATTATTTTTTTTATGGTACTGGGGATTGAGCCTGGGGCATTCTACTTCCAAGCCACACCTCCAGTCCAGTCCCTTTCCTTTTTTTGGAAACAGAGTCTTGCTAAGTTGCTGAGGCTGGCCTTGAACTTGTGATACTTCTGTCTTAGCCTCTCAAGTACTGGGATTACAGGTGTGCACCACCATGCCCAGCTTCATTGCCTTTATTAAATTACCTGAGGACTTTTAAGCATTTCAGCTTCTTCCTTCCCTAGAGCAGAACCACTGAAAACTGAAGTCCTTACTTCTCTTGTGACCTACTTTTGCCTCTGAACGTTCAGTGTACTGTCAATTCTCTTTCTCGAAGGAGGGAGAGGAGATGTGTCCAGAGGCTGTGCCTAGGCTCAGCAGGCTTCTGGGAAGGCAAACCTGGGCAGCACTGGTGCTCAGGTCAGGCAGAGCAGCCAAGAGCACATGGGTGTCTAGGCTGCCTGCCACTCATGCTTGCCAATGGTCACCTGTTTCCAGACTAGTTTGCCCAACATGGCCCAAGTTATGATCTCTGACCTGTAGTCTTACTCTTGAAGCTCAAGATTTTGGGACCATTTTAAGGAATGGTGGAGGGACAGACAACTTCCAGGGATGGAATGGAAGTTCCTAAGAGGCCAAGAGTCTGGAGAACTGCACACAGTGGCCCAACAGTAGACCCTGGTGGTACTGCTTAGCGACACACTGGATCACAACAAGAGGAGCCAGTGGTGATTGGACTTCCTTTCTGTTTTAAAACCAATGCCTAACATTTGATGTGGACTTTAATTGACAGTTACTGGTGCACCCATGAAATGACATATGACAGTAGTGGAGGTTGCAATGGTGACAGCAGAAAAGTCACCATCTGTTTGTTTTTGGTGATTTTTTGCGGTGCTGGGGAGACCCAGGGTCTCAAGCATGCAAACGCTCTACTCTGAGCTACACCCCCCATCTTCAAAAGTCAACATTTAAAGGTCGCTTACTCTGTGTTGGCTCCACTGTTCTGGAAGATTTATATACGAACCTATTCAAACCTCCTCACAGCTTAGGAGGCAGGATCCTTATCATTTCCATTTTATAAAAGAAGAAACTGAGAGGTTGAATCATTTTCCCAATGCTACACGGTCACTAAGTGGCAGAGGCAGGATGTGCCCTTGGCATGGGCTCAGCCTGCCGCACCATCCACTGCTGTCATGGGAACTCAAGGAAGGTCACTGCTTAAAAATCAATTTACGTATCTCTCAGGGGCTAGGCAATGGCTCAGTGGTTGAACACTTGCCTGATATGTGCAAGGCCCCAAGTTCAATTCCCAGTACAACAATAACAACAACAACAAAAGAAGGCAAAACAAAAAACTTGCAATGGTGATTTGTCAGATAAAATATGGTATAGCCAGATAAGGAATTTCCTATACCTGTATGAAGAGGAGGAAATTCCTCACATAAGGAAAGTGTGCTATATTGCTGTGTGACAAGAATAGGGCACAGTGCCCTGAGTCCCTCATACTCCATCTGTGTGGCATAAACATCTAGGTGCACAACTTTACAGCAGGATATGAGACAAACTAGCAACAGGAGCCTCTGCAGAGGGCCACTGAGGGATGAGGTGAGTGGATGACTGATTTCTTTTTTTTTTTTTTTTTTCGGTACTGGGGATTGAACTCAGGGGCATTCTACCTCCGAGCTATACCCCCAGCCCTATTTTTTATTCTTTATTTTGAAACTGGGTCTCACTAAGTTGTGGAGTGCCTCACTAGGTAGCTGAGGCTGGCCGCGAACCCGGATCCTCCGGTCTCAGCCTCCCGAATGCTGGGATTACAAGCGTGTGCCACCACGCCCGGCTCTGATTTCTTAAAAAGGGTACAAAGCTGGGTATGGTGGGAGGCAGGAGGATCACAGGCTCAAGGACTGCCTCAACAACCTAGCAAGATTCTCAGCAACCTAGAGGGACCCCGTTTCAAAATAAAAAAATAAATAAATTAGGACTGGGGGTGTAGCTCAGAAGTAGAATCTCCAGCAAAATACAGACACACAGACACACAGACACACACACACACACACACACACACACACACACACACACACACACACGGTACAGACCATTTGAAACTTATTTAAAACTTGTTATGATTTGCTACTGGAATGTCTCCCAAAGACTCATGCATTGAAAGCTTGATCCCCAGTGCAGCAGTGTCTAGAGCTGGGGTTGTTGGGAAGGTGGATGGATCATGAGGTCGCTGTCCTTAGAAGTGGGTTAATCCACTGATGAATTTGTAATTTGCTGGCATTATTGAGGGGTGGTGGATACTGTAGGAGGTGGGGCCTTGTTGGAGGAAGTAGGTCACCAGGGGTATGCCCTGGATGGGGACTCTCTTGCCCCTTTCTTTGCTTTTTGACTGCAATAAAGTGAACAGCTTTGCTCCATCATAATGGTCTGACTCATTACAGGCATAAAAGCAATGGAACTGGCTGGCCATGGACTGAAACCTCTGAAACAAAAATAAAGCCAAAATAAACGTTCCCTCCTTTAAGTTATTTTCTCAGGTATTTTGTCACAGCAACAGAAGGCTTACTAACACACTTGTGTTCTATAACCATTTCATTTTTCCAAAAGACCTAGAAATCATAATTGAAAGGAAAAGTGCAACAACTCTGACTCTGGGCTACTGACTGCTTCTGTCCTTTCTTTGATTTGGCCAATAACACATCTGTTCAGGGAGCAGAGACCCCTGGTTGAGCTGAGTCCAGGGCAGCACCACAAGACACCTGCAGAGGTTTGGGAGCGTGCATGGGGCACTTTCCTTTCTCAACAACAACAGTATTTGTTGCTTTGAAATAACATACTCAGGAGGGCCCTGGTGCTCAGTGGCCATCCTGGGATGCCTGCATGGGATCTGTAGATAGTGTGCCCGAGAGGGGATGGGCTGGGCTATCATAGGAGCAAAAGGCTCTCCACATGTTCTTTGTTTTTCTGTACTAATGCCATAGGGCAGTGGGTTCCAGACCCCATAGCCAGATGTTCAGAGTGGCTAGGAAGGCTGAAAAAGCAGCATTCATTTAGCGATCAAGGGGCTTCGTATCCAGGATGTGGCAGCCATCCTGACCAGCCACACCTCAAGGGAGCTTTTGGGAAGCATCTTCCCCTCATGCTGGCGGGGCCTGTGGTGGGCCTCTCCTTCCCAAGTCTGGTGGGCGAGTTGGGGTCAGTTGCCCTCTCCACAGCCTGCCATCCATCTCTCCGGAAGGAGGCAGCTACAGCACAACCAAATCTCTCTTTGCCTTAGCTTGGCAGGAGGAGGTTGATACTTTCAAAGTTGGTTAGAGGTAAATCCACAGAGCAGTCTCCTTACCCTAGGGACCCAGAAGCTGGTGCCTAGTCCATTCTGGCAGGCCCTGAGGAGACTGCAGTGCACCAAGAAGAGGTGGCCTGAGCATCCTTGTCCCTGAGGGCTATTTCTGGTCTCCCTGGCTTGGTCTGGGGCACACAACTTCCTCAGCCCTGACCTTAGGCTCCGAGCCATCATAGCTCCCGAACACCTGCATCCTTCCCCTGATGACTTGCTTTTCATCATATGCCCAGCCTTAAGGCCTCCTTGAGCTTTTGGGTCTAGCCTGCCTGGGGTGGACGAAGCAGCAGTGGATACTGTTGCTTGTCATGCTTGTCATGCTGTGCTCTCCATGCACGGAGACCATGATGCCCCCATTCCAATGGTCACATGGAGAAAGCTATTCCCCCTGATCACACAGCTGTGGGGCCACCTGCTTTGTTCTCAGGCAAGGGACGCCTCCCCTGGAGTCCATACACTCTCCCCAGCTTCTGGCCTGTGCTCTTCCAAATGTGACCAGTGAGAACCCCAATGGGAAGTGCCCCCAGAAACAGGCCTCGGTCTATCTCCTCTCAAGAAAGATGGTGCCCACAGGGACAAGTGGCACTTTGGGAATGCAGCCTGGGCCCCCCGGGCCCGACAGAGATATGGGGGCAGGTCACTGATCCCTGAAGCCACCCCCTCTGCAGCTCCTGCCCATACTTCTCTTCTCATGCAAACCTTAAGGCAGCAATACCAACAGTATTAGACATGAGGAAATGACAAAGTTCTTCTTTAACCACTTCTGTCACTTCAGAAGAACAAAGCTTCTAAATTGGGGATTTCTCTTGTTCGTATCTCTTTCTGACAGTCCCTATAGGCCATGATCTTGCCTGTCTCTGAACCCCTGTGCCATGGAGCCCCCACACTGGGACACTCTTTCTGACCCACCACCCTCTGTGGCCCCGCTCCACCCTTGGCTCCCTCGGCCCTGCTCCCATGCTTGCTGATGACAGCCACCAGGCACCTAGGTTGGGCCTGAATCCAGAGACGTGTCCTGTCTGAAGTGATCATGTTCCAGTTGCAGGAAAGAAACGAAAAGACCACTGTGCTGTCAGTGATTGGCGTCCCAGGCTGATGTTCCAGGCCACATGGCCAACAGCCACCTGCTTGGGAAGGGGAGCTTTCTAGTCCACATGTGGCTTTCCTTGTCTTTGTGTTTGATCTGTTGTCTATGGCCACAATGAAGTCAGCTATATGTAAACTTTACAGCTGCTCAGATGAGGCTTAGAATTATTGTTTGGAGAGAACTACCCATTCTTTTGCTGATTTATTTCACAAAGAGAAAAACAATAACAACTACCACCTTGTCTATGGTGCTCAATGAAGAGTTGTTTTTTTTTTTTTTTTTTTTTTTAACCAGTTCTAACCATGAAATTTTCTGGGGCCACAATTAGCCCCTCTGTTTTATCACACTATCCAAATGACATTTAGTCATTAAAATTGGGGAACTGATTGCTACGTTCAGGACAGACACTAGCAGAATCCCACTGCAGAGTTCAAGGCACCAAGACTCTGGACATAGCTTCATAGTGCCATCTGGGGGCACTGAGCAAGAGCCACGATGCACATTAAAAGGCACATCGGCCTGTCCTTGATGGAGACTCTAGCCACAGGCCCCCCATAGTCCTGGGGATGTGATGTCACTCTGCTGATGGACAATGATGACAGGGAGCTGTGGAACTCCACAGGTGGATGAGACTTGGCATTCACAGTTCCTGACTACCATGCTGGGAAAGAGCTGGATGTTTTATGCCTAATCCAAGGGGAAAGGGCCACTGTTCACTGGGCAGCCTGAACAATATGTCGGAGGTGGTGTGAAGGCCCCATATAGAACAGTTTATTAGATGTAGTTGAGAAATGCTCCCGTAAAAAAGTTCCAAAGCAGAGGGCACCAGGCGACCCTTTTCTGTCAGTTTTCCTTGATGCAACTACTAATGTCACATCCAGGAGGGTCCCTTTCCTTCCCCTTTACCCTCCCCCCTTTAGAGCTGTCTCTTGTTTCCTTCATTCCTTAGGGAGAAAAAGATTAATCACCCCAAAGAACTATGAATAGGAAATGAGTCTTAAAGAATAAAAAAAGATTATGTGATGGTTCCTAGATCCAAAGATCCTCTACCTACCTACCTACCTACCTACCTACCTACCTGTGTTGCCCTGCCCCCCCCCCCATGCTGCCTGTTTGCTCAAGGTTTTCTTCCCTTTAAAAAAACTTCTAGTCTGGCTTGGTGGTACATGCCGGTAATCCCAGTACTTGGGAGGCTGAAACAGGAGTATTGCACATCCCAAGTCAACCTAACCAATTTAGTGATGCTGTCGGCAACTTAGTGAGACCCTATTTCCAAATTAAAATAATAAGTAAATAAATTAAAAAGGGGCTGGGAGTGTAGCTCTGAGCTAGAATGCCCCTGGGTTCAGTCTCCAGCAACACACACACACACACACACACACACACACACACCACCCCCACCCCCCTCCGCTTCCTAATGGATAAAGGAGCCACACTCTGAGAATACAAGTCTCCATCAGCACCATTCTCTCCCCTGGTACTGGCACTGGCACTGCTAAACAGGGTGAGGCCAGGTATACGGGAGGACTCTGGAACAGAAGATACACAGAAGGGAGTCCTGGAGGATGCATGCCTAAGGACCACCTGTAACCAGGCCTTCAAAGTGAAGTTATCCATGTTAGAGCAAACATCACACTATGCCCCTCAAGGTAGTGGGGACTTTGCAAGAAGCCAGCACAACAATGTTTGTAGAAGATTTTCCAGGAAATATATTAACAGGTAGATGAGTTGAAGATTTGTCCTTTAAACCCCCTCCTGCCCTTTAGAAGCTTCTTGTATGAATGGCATGGAGCCCACTGCTCACCTTACTCTTCACCAAGGCCTCAACTGCCTCCAAGGAACAGCTACACATCATTAGTGACACAAGCAGTTGAAAATGGCATCAGATTTCCTTAATGCCCAAAGCCATTGCCCCCGACATTCTTTGAAACGGTCACATACACCGAGAGGAAAAAAGCGAACATACAACCAAAACTTGGGTTTCTCTCTCCTTATTGTAAAACTGATCAGCAAGGGTGACACATGGGTCCCTAAGGAACCCAGGATGCTGAGGGGCAAAGGAACCAGGACAAAAGAGGCAGATGGGAGTTTGTTGATGAGAAGGTTCCCAAGTCCACAGTTTGCCCTTAGATGAGTGAGACTCCATGGCTCTCAGGGCACCTGGTCACCATGGCAGTGAAGCACACAGCCCTCCCATGTGGCCCCAGGAGCTCTGCAATGAGACAGAGCCATCACTGACGGTGCCACTGACCGGGTGGGTGAGAGGCAGGTCTTCCAAAGTCCTCCTGCAGCTGGGAGGGGTGCTTGGATTCTCAGGACCTGAGTGTGTCTCACCACTGTCCAGGAACAAACCAGGTCCTGCAGCCACCTATGTCTAGTGTGCTCCAAGAGACCAGATGGAGCTGTCACCCAGGACAGAGTACCTTTCTGAGTTGAGGGGCCTTTAGAACAGATTCCATGGTAGCCATGGTGAGAGGGAATCAGAACCTGGTGGGAGCCCCAGGACAGAGGTTTTCTCTGCCTTCAGGAGGAACCACGGTGAAAGTTCCCTTTTTTAAAACTGTCAAGGAAGAGTCTAGAATCTCCTATAGTCATTAATCCCAAGGATTTACTGATACAACCAGAACAGAATAGTCCCATTTTTAAAAAATCTAAATCCCATACACTGTAAGCATACTTTTAATTTTCAGAGGCTTTCTTGAAAAGAAAATAAGTGATAAAGAAATTTCAAACAAAGGAAACTACTACCTCTAATCTGGTCACTGTGTGATAGTTTCTTTTCATTCTGACAAGCACCTTCTAGTCTTCCTGGTCCAGAGACACATTTTTGCTCAGATACTACCATGATATGAAACTTTTTTTTTTTTTCAATCTTTGTGCAATATAAAAAAAGTTTCCCATTTTTCTCCATAGTAGCTATTATTTATTACTTTTCCTGGTGGTCTCCCTATTGCTGACTGACTGACTTCTCTTCTTGCCAGGGTGACACGGAGAGAGGCCCACCCAATACCTTTTTGCAAAAGCCATTTTTGAGTTCTGCTGTGTTGCTTTACACAGAGTCTTGCTTCCTCCCTCTTTCCTCCTTTCAATCTGCAGATGCTCCGAGTTTTAAATGACTTTATTTTATAAAGTAATTCCATATTTTACAAATACCATTTGCATTTCTCTTAGGAACTCAGTGGATTTTTCCTAGGTAGGAAATGTGACTGTCATATGAATGGTTTAGCATGGTGGCTCTAATCTGCTAGGACAAAAACAAGCCCTTTTTTGAGGATGTGTTCACACACAGAGGTTCTGGCATGGATCATGGGAGACCTGGACTGAGGGAGACTTTGTGCTTTATTTAGGAACAAGAGGTTCTGCTCTAGAAAGAATCAGCCCCACCTTGCCAAGTTCAGCCCTGCCTCTGATGGGGGAAGCAATGCTCTCAGGCGTTTAGGGGGAGGCTGGCTTCCCATTAGAGCAGGGAGAAGGCTAATTTCCCATGCAGATGTCCATAAAACTCCAGCATAAACAACTGCACCCATTACCTTCCCTAGCATATTCTTTTTTTTTTGCGGTACTGGGGATTGAACTCAGGGGCATTCTACCTCCGAGCTATACCCCCAGCCCTATTTTTTATTCTTTATTTTGAAACCGAGTCTTACTAAGTTGCGGAGTGCCTCACTAGGTAGCTGAGGCTGGCCGCAAACCCAGATCCTCCGGTCTCAGCCTCCTGAATGCTGGGATTACACGCGTGCGCCACCATGCCCGGCTCTTCCCTAGCATATTCTGAATGTGAGTCCGGTCTGTGGGGGCCTCTAGCACTTGCTAATTAATTAGCCAACCCAGAAATGAAGCGAGAAGGCAGGATACCTGATCCTTCTTCAGGTGGACAGCCATTCCATTTGGAAGTTGAGGCATAGAAACCCATGGTATGGCGGGGTTTGGCCTTCTGTCCACCGTTTTGGACAAAACCAAATCAGAACAGCTAACCACAAAAACCTCCACTGGGAACTTGGATGCCAGCACCATGCTCTGGCTGCATCTGCGTGTGGGTTTGGGATCTCCTGGCAGCAGCAGCCGCGAGGCCGACCAGCTGTTCCCCTCACTGTACATGTGTCCCCTCGTAAACCTAGCAAGCTGGCGGGCTTCACGCTCCTCACTTAGCTTTGTTTGTGTTTTCAATGAATCAATGGGATATGGAGACTAATCAACATATTTAGAAAAATAAAGAAAAGAAAAAAGAAGAACGGCTCGGGATGCCGGCTGTTCCTGAAATCTGGGTGAGAAAAGCTGGGCTACCACTGTGGGCTCAGCAAGAGGGAGCTGGTAGAGGAATGCAAGGGGAGCCCAGGAGCAGTGATCAGGCGTGGTGCTGCAGCCACGGGTCCTCAGGGCAGAGGGAACAGGCGTTACCAGAGACCTCAGGGCTCTTCAAGGCCAATGGGAGGGCCAGGCTTATCAGCCTATACCCGCCACCTACTCCCAGGCTCCATTTCAGCCTCTGTCCCTTTCTTGAGCACCACCAGCTCTCCATCTAATCGCACCATAAGTTGCTTCTCCTCTCTTGCACCAATCTGCTCTGTATTCTCTAACTTGAAGGTTGTCTGGAGGTCTTCCAGATGGATGAGATGTCCCCTACCACAATCCTGCTGGGATAGTGATGCCTGTGTCTTGTCCCCTCCTGTTAAGACTGGAAGCCCCTGAGTATGGAACCTGCCTCTGACTTAGTCCCCCACCCTGAACACAGGGCTTCATGCCTGCAAACCAACAAAGGAATGGAGGGATACAGCAGGTAGACGAATGTCATGGCAATTTCTCTACTCAGCAGTCACCTCTTCTGTTTGCCATTAGAAAGGGTGCCAAGGAGGGATTCAGGTACCAGCAGGATGCTGTACTCTCTTTCTTTTTATAGTTCGTAGAAACATTATTTGTGATAGCTTAAACCCAGAAACAAATAAAATGTGCCTCAATAGGTAAACAGTAATAGGGAGTAGAGCACATGTGTACCATAGGATACTACTCAGTAATGAAAAGGAACAAATCACTGTTACACACAGTAAGTTAACTGGATCTCAAGGATACCATGTCCAGTGAAAAAAGCCGATCCCTAATGGACATTTCTTGTATGATTCTAGCTATAAGGACACTTTCAAAATGGCAGTATGGTGGAGACGGAGAACCGGTGGTGGTGGCCAAGGTGAGGGATAGGAGAGTGTACTTTCAGCTCACCAGCTCCAGATCCAGGGGACCCTTTGAGCCATCCCAGCACAGACTGGAGGAAGGAGACCACAAAAAACTGTAAGATTTCACGTGAATCAACATAAGTAGGCTAATTACCTGAGCTCACACATCCCTGCTGTAGGGGGTCCTGTAGCGACGTCACTGAGTGGAGGACTAGAGGAGAAAAAGGCACAATTAAATAGGGAAGTAGCCCAGGGCTTTGAGCTTCCTCACTGAATGGGGCAGGAGGCATCAGAAGGGAATAGCAGAAGACCCAGGAAGGACTAAGAGCAGAGGGAGGGAGGTTCCTACAGCTCACAGTCAAAGACGGGACCCCACGACAGGACAGGGGTCATGCAGGCCTGGAAAGCGCTGCCAAGGCCCCAGGCTGGGAGCGGGTAGAAGCCATTGCCTGTGACACTTTTGCTTCTGTGCCTTTGGCTGGCTTTCCTTCCCAATTCCCTGATTTAGCTACTTGACTTTTACCTATATTTATGTATAAACAGCACTTTCTTAATTGGTAACTCATTTTCTGCTGTTTATAAAATTAGCCAGGCACAATCTTCTCACTCCTAAAAACTAAAGTCAGTCCCATGGCAACAGGTTTGGAGGGAGGGGCTGGTTCTCTGCCTCTCAGGGTAGCTAACAGCTGAGCGGGGGTGCTGGCCTCTCTCAGAACAGACCCTGTCCCTCCCTGCTGGGCTTGCTGGGCTCGTGGCTTGGGCCTCCCCGACAGCCCCCCAGGTGGGCTGCCCTTACCTGGCCCTTGCTGTTGTCCCTGCACAGGCAGCACACCCTGGCCCAGCTCGCCATTCAGCCAGAGCTGCATCCGGATGAAGGGTTCTCGGCCTTTCTGGGTCAGCTTGCTCCAGGGCTTTGGCCGGGACAGCATATCACTGACGCTGCCCTGGGACAGGCCCAGTACCTGAAGTGGCAACCAGAGACACACACCATCAGTGCCCAAGATGCCACAAGATGCTATAGTGCTGCACACATGGCTAAGTGGGGACATAGGTGCAATGGGGGCACACAGGGAACATGTCTAGTGTTGACTTCTGAGCACAGAACCACGGCCTGGTGGACAGTAACAGTTTGGGGTGGGGGCTCTATAGGATCACTGGTGGGGTTCTGAGCAGGCCATCTCTATAGTTGCAGTTCAAGCTCTTAGAGCGGGGTGGCCATGAAGGGGAGGCTGGGTTCTTGCTCCAGGGTCTGGATCCTGCAGGGCTGTCATCCTGACAACTGAGGAGGAAGCATTGGAAAGCATCTTGCTCTTTGCCTGGTGACACCAGGAAAGGCTGGGGTGCTGGGTCCAGGGCCCCTCAAGAGGCAGGAGGGGGGATGCCAGAGAGGCATGTGAAGCCAAGTTCCTCTGTTGAGGGTTACTCTTCCTGTTCACATCCTGCTCATAGGTAGGGGCCCAGAGGTGAGCTGGTGGGGATGGGGAGCTAGTCTGGGAGTAACATTCAGCTGTAGATGATCGACAACTTGCATGTACACAGCCGAGTCTTCTGACGCTCACATATGGCCATACATATGTATAGGCACAAACACCCCACCCAGGACACAGATGCAGCCCAGGGATATTTAGGGGCTGCATCCGATCATTCTTTTGAAAAGTTCTCAAATTCCAGAATAAACTGCACTCATGGGCCAAACAAGTGCAACACTATTAAGTCTCTGCTAAATTTAAGGCATGAGCACAAATGTCTATTTAAATGTTCTCAAATGATATTTTTACATCACTGAACTAGAACTCTCAAGGGACTTTAAATTCTCCTCCTTATTTCTACGCACCCCCATCACCTTTCGCAAAACCAGGACAAAGAGTTCACAAACACCCACAGCACGGTACACTACCAACACTTACGGTAACGGCAGGGCAAGGCGGAGGTGGGGGTGAGTGACATGGGCCCTTTGGGGCCCCTGCTGATGCAGTCATGTGCCCCCTTGGGAAGGCTGCCTTCCAGGGGAGTGCAGCACTTCTAGTCATGTTTAGCAATTCATTATTTATCTAAAATGATATTGGGGCATTATGTTTATTTTAGATTTTACAGGTATAGAAAATCTCCATTATCCAGAATTTGTCACCTGGGAAGTGCCAGGAATAGAAAGGTCTGGAAGCTCACCCTCAAATAACTATTCCTTCGTGAGCCAGGGAGGGATACTATGGAAACAAGGGCCACCTTGGACAGTTCTGCTGAGGACCCTGTAGGTGTGTATTCTGGGCAAGCACTTTGCCTCTCTGGTTGGACAATATCCAAGTGCCCTCTGCGTGTGCTAGAAAGAAACAATCAGAGGTTGCGTAGTAGTTTTTTTTTTGTCAAGTCAGCTTTGGTTCTCTGCAGGCTGGCTGTCCCTCTGTGTGATCTGGCCAGATCAGCTCTTTGGCCAAAACAGCCTGCAAAAGTGCCTCTCGGTTCTAATTGGCAGTGGAGGCTGAACCTGGTGGTTAACTTCCCTGAACCTTGGTTCCTTATCTGTCACATGATGACTTTTCCAGTCACCATACAGTGTAGCTGAGAAGGTCCAAAGGAAGGCACAAGGTGGTAGGCCAAGCCCAGAACCTGGCCTATGACGGCTCAGTAAATGGAACCAGGGAGCTGGAACACTCACCAGCTGGCTTCTATGAAGGCTGGGAGTGGATGACACATGATGCTCTTGGGTCAATTAAAATGAGTGATGGACACATCCCCTAATTGGATACTTAGTCCTAAGCCATGAGAAGAGAGAGGGAATCCATGCTCCCAGATACAATCCCTTACCTTCTCCCCAAAGATCCTCTGACAGATGCCATTCTTGGCCAGCTTCTCTTTAACCTGCCGGGTGAGCTCAATGGTGTCCACCTCTTGGTACATGTAGATCTCGTACTGCTCGGGGGTTAGTGGAGGGACTGAGGGCTTGGCGGGCTTTGCTAAGGGCACGATGGGGGAGGAAGGCAGAGGGCTGTTCTGGGGTGTCTCACTGCGGCTGGCTCCGGTGAGACTCAACTCTGAGCTCTGAGAGTATGGGGACTCAGCGTTGGGCCACTCTTTCCAGTACTCTGATGACGACGAGGGTCCCTGGAGCTGGCTGCGCTCGGCCCTTGGCTGGGCGCTGTTGCCCTTTTCTTTCCCACTCCCAGCTTCTTCAACCTTTGTCTCTTCAGAAGAGGTGGGGTTTCTTCTCTCGGGTTGCACGGGGCTCCACCAGTGGTCCTTCCACCCGCCGCTGCGGCCCAGCTCGCTCTTCACATGCCTCAGGACCCCTTGGGCAGCATCGGCTGCTCCCTGCGGGTCCAGCCCAGGCACATCCTGGGCCTCCTTTTTGAGGGCAGGGGTGTTGGGCAGAGCTGAGGCACTGGCCTCGGGGGCTGCAGGAGTTTTCTTCAGGGAGATGGCCAGAGGAGGGTAACTGGACACAGTCGACATAGGCGAGGCAGACAGGAGCTTGGGCGTCAGGAGGGCAAGGTCGGGCTGGGATAGCGGTGCTGGTTTTAAGGCAGGGTCCAGGGCAGCCTGCTGGGCCTCCATTTCCCGGCGGGCTTGTTGCAGGATGGAGCGAATGGCATCGTCGGAGTTCCCGCTGCTAGATGCGGAAGACGGCTGGGCTGGCTCTGCTGCGAGGGGCAAACACAGGGGTGGAATTGTAGTGGGACTGTTCCCTTCGGCTCTGTGCTTCATTGTACCTCGACCCACTGCACAGCAGAGATTAGCTGGGAAAACCACACTGTGCTGTTTTCCCATTTCCCCATCAATGAAACATCTGCGCATCTTGTCTGAGCAGCAAGTACAGAAGACTGACACTCCTACTAGATGGCCCACTGGCCTGTCACACACCAGATGGATTTCTTATCAGAGTGTGACCCGGGGGAGGCATGGAAATGCAGGGCCACGCCCTTCTGGGCTTCCTTTCCTAGGAAATTTTAAACTCACATCAGTTTTCCTGCGCTACATCCCACAATTCCCATGTTTCTGTTGAACTTTGGAAATATGACTTCTGTTAATAATTGTAACAAAAGACCAGAGTCTTCTGGTGATCAGTGGCCATATTTGGGCAAGCTCATTCTTTCCTGGTGGACTCCTGTGGTGTGGCCAGTAGCAGAGAGCCTCACTGAGGGGCAGAGGAGGGCAGGGCCGGTGGGGTTCTAGGGGAGTCCCCAGCCCAGGAACCTGGGGCTCTGTGGCCCAGGGAAGTCACATGCACTCAGCATTTGCAACTGTAGATGTGGGACAGATGATGGACTGATTGATGATGAACCAGGGCTTATTAAGATGCACATGACCAGGCTCTGCCCTGGTGTGCCTGTGCAGTGTGGCTCTAGCTGAGAACCACTGGGCACAGTGCTGCATCAGGAGGTCCTGTTTTGACGTTTTGGGAGTCTATAACCTCCCTGGCTCTGCCCCATAGTCCCCAAATCACACGCCTTTACTCCTTTCGGATGGCTTTTCATCTACCTTAACAGAGGCTAAAACTTCCAATGCCAAAAAAAAAAAAAACAATGAAAACTATTTTTTCCTGGTTCTGAGGACTGAACCCAGGGTCTTGCACATACTAAAGGCAAGCACTCTATACCTCTAGCGCCCCTTTTAAAGATTTTATTTTTTTGAGGAAGGTTGTCACTAAATTTACTGGGCTGGTCTCAAATTTTTAATCCCTCTGCCTCAGCCTCCTGAGTAGCCAGGATCACAGATTACAGGCACATGACACTTGCCTCATCAGTCACAACTTTTGGTACTTCTCAAGTACCTTTCTACTTAAGAGAGGGCCCTCCTTTCTTCAGCTCAGGCAGCTCATGGTGTTGCACCTAGAGGAACCTTGGTTTGGGGAAGAAATGGGTAGTAAAGGGTGTCCCACCTCACAGTGGGCCATCCCTCGAGTCCCCGCCAAGGCTGCCCTGCTGAATTCTGGCTGTTGAGCCGTCAGGAGGCAGCTCTACTCTGGCCAGGGGGAGCAAGATCCACACTGAATTCAAGGTTCCATTCACTGTCAGTTAGACCCCACCAGGACAATGCGCTATCTCTCTGGGATCTTTAAGAGAGGAAAATGCTAGCACTAGAGTTGGGAGACCAGGATTTCCATCTACCCTACCATCTAATGACTTTGGGCAAATTATTTGAACTCTAAGGCTGAGATGGATAATCAGGAATAACAGAATGACAAAACCCATCCTCCAGGTTATGAATATTCAGTTTGAGCAGGATAAGGTGGGGGAGATGCCCAGCCCAGGCCCACTATTCAGAGGAGAGCACCAAGCTACCCAATGATGAGCAATGGGAGAGGGAAGGATCAAGTGACTAGCTGTCATGCTGCCAGACCAGGTAGGAGCCCTGTAACCAGGCCTATGGGGGAGGTGCTCTGCAGAGCAGGGCTTCATGGGAATGAAGTGGTCTGAACCCCAGCAAGAGGACTCAACTCAGTGTCCTTCCCCACAGGTGTGATCTGGGTTTGCAGCATGGCGCCCTTCTCTAACAATCAAAGTTCAACTGGAGAAAAACTGAAGCAAAGGCTCTGTCCTCTCAGAAAATGTGGCTCTCCAGAGGCTCAGATTCTGGGGATGAACAGCCACCCCCAGAGGATGCCTGTTCCTTCCTGGCAACATTCAGGTCCATCCCACAGTTGTTAGAGCTTACTTTTTGCCCATTCTTTTACAGTTGCATTTGGTCAAGTATTATAATAATCCAGTAACAAAAGCCTATACCACATTTAAAAAAGGATATGTGATACAAACAAGTCAAGGACTTTCTAAGACAGGAGGACATTTTTGAGTCAGTGCTAATTAATCACATTAAAAGAAGAGTGGTAGCCAGTGTGGCAGTGTAAGCCTGTAATCCCAGTACTTGGGAGGCTGAGACAGGAGGATCACAAGTTCGAGGTTAGCCTTAGCAATTTAGCGAGGCTGTTTCAAAATAAAAAATAAGCGGGGCTGAGGGTGATGCTTTGAGGTAGAAAGATTCTGGGTTCAATCTCTAGTATCACACAAAAAAAGTGGTAACTGTTATCAAGAAAGATCACAGACCCACTCATCTCTGCATGTATCCACATGCTTGAAAATAGATGTTCACTATGGTTTTTTTTTTTTTTTAAAGTTAATTATTGCTGACCAGAACATTCAAGACAATTCTTTTAATTAAGTTTGGAAGACAGTGGTTGGAGAAGTGGAGGCCATACCAGTTTTCTGCACTTGGAGCTCCCGCTTGGCTTGTTCTAGGATGGACTTGATCGCTTCATCGGAACCAGTCTCGGAGGCTCGGATCCTGGTAGTGATGTTACCTGTGGGGAGAAGTCATGGTGATGATATCAAACCCAAACTTTGAGTGAAAAGTCAGTGTTGCATGAAGACATCATTCTGATAAATGGCCCTGAGTTGAGGCTGGTGAAGTAAGGAGGCCAGCAGGGCCTCCCTTCGACCTGTACTTGCAGCGAGTGTGACCTCGCAGCATTTACCAAGTCGCTGTGCAGGAGGCATCTGGCCAAACCCGCCTTGTGGAAACTATTATTCTGCCAGCAGGGCAGGCTCTCATATTCACCTGAGCTGGCCACCGCCCGTGGGGTGGTACCAGGGAGGACAGATCATTTAATGTGACATAAAAAAAGATGATGGGGTCAAAGGCAATGCTTTTCATGAGTCATTTAAAAAGCATTTCCAACAATTGCTTCGGCTTGGGACTATATTCATTCTCTGTATGTTTATTTCTCCCAAACCAGAAAAACTGGGCGGGCAAAGGGCTGAGGCCAACCCTCCATCATTCATCAGATGCATGAGGTAAAGAGACACAAGGCTGAATTTAGAAACCTATGTCTACATACTGTTTTTTTTTTTTTTGAAATTTACAAACAAGGAGAAAAGCCTGCAGATTGCTGAAGGACAAGAGTGCATTCTTTTAGTCATATGGTGGTGCTCTGCAGAGTGGCCACATGTGCAGACACCCTGGAGCAACTAGGGCCCAGGGGCTGGCCGCAGTTCTTTCTGGAAGCCATCCATACATTTTGATTGTTCATGACCTTACTGAATATGAAGCGCCACATTAAACCATTTAAAAACACAGATACCACCGGGATGAAGTCCCATTAAAGATGTGACTCCAAGGAGTGCGGTGGGGTTTGGCTTATAGGAGAACCAATCTTGAGGGAATCTGTCTACTATGTGGAACCTTTGATGTATTTCAGAGTTAAAAGTTTAAGGAAGCAGCAATATCTGGTTTGATGCGGTCACCTGATTTTTCTCAGAGCAGTAACTGTTATTCTTTTCCCTGCTTCTGAGAAAATGGGCCTAGCGGAATTGGAATCATGGGGGGTTGGAATGGTGCTTAGGGGACTAATCTCAGGGACATCTCTTGTCACTTGGTCTGCGCTCGGTAGAGTACAGGCAGCTCAGGAAGAAGGGGCTGGGCGTCCTTGAACCCGTGTTTTGTTTTATACTTACTAGCTGTTTTTCCATCAGGTTCCAGGCCAGAATGACACTGCACAGTTTTAACCCAAATACACAGCTAAGGACATGCTGCTTCCTAGGTTACTGACTGCAAAGAAAAACACCTGCCTGCAACATACCTTCAGACCCATTTCTTCGTTTCGGTACTTCCTGAAATAGTCTGTTCAGGCTCTGGCCTGGATTCTCTGTTGAAAAACAAGTGTGGTAAGAACAAAACAATCAGGGGAATGGTGGCGTCGACGATATGGCTGTGTGACATGAAATCTCAGCCGCCTGTCGCTAAAGAAAAGGCTCAGGGCTTCCTGTGCAACTTGGGAGCTACTAGAAACTACTCAGAGGCCCTTTTTCCTGGCTGACCGGCCCACAGAGGCCACTGCTCCCCTCCAAGAGGACACTGACAAGCCTAAGCAGCAGCCTGCACCAAGAGGGTCAAAGGAAGGGAGAGCTTCCTCTGAGCAAGTCACCCACTAGCCTTGAAACGAAGCTCACATTAATCATCCAGAGACATTCAATTTCAGTTAACATCACCACAGAACGCTCGGCATTCTTGGTGCAAATTGATGCCATTTGGAACATCTCCCTTCTCTGTTTGAGTCTAAATTTCAGGGTGTTTTAAATGCAGTTGACAAATTCCCTCTCTGTATCCCTGATGAATTAGCACATGGATGCCCTGTTCTTAAAGAGGGAAGGGATTCTTTATATTATGGATGTGACTGACTTTTTCTTATTATGGAGGATAGGGTAGGAAGGATGTCTGAATAAAACTTTTGTGTATTTTACTCAACAGGCATGTTTTGCTCACTGTACTACAAAAACCACTAGTGGGACAAAAATGATGTAAAGTGACCACAGGAGACATTCTCTTCTGATGTGTAGGGAGAGAAGAAAGGCAGCATTGATAGGTTCACCCCACATGGCTGGCACTGTCCGAGGACCAGTCTCGGTCAGTGTTGCACCAGTGGGCTGGATGGTACCCCAGGGCTGCTCCCAGCATGAGGCCAGCACCCCAGGCCAGCCGGACCCAGGCATGCGAAATGCTTTGGGATGCTATGTGTAATGCAATCCCTTCCAACTCAATGCATAGCAATGGAGGGCTGAATTTACTAAGTGTGAGGTGCTGAGTGAGATTCCAAGGCCAGCTCTCCCAAATCTAACAGCTTTAGCTCATGTCAGTTGACCCTTGAGCTCTGGAAACGACAGAACTGGACTGAATTTTACCTGATGTGATGTACAAATGTTTCATCTCTCTCTCTCTCTCTCTCTCTCTCTCTCTCTCTCTCACACACACACACACACACGCACGCATGAACGTACGCACGCACACATACACACACAGCCTTGTGGCGGGCTCACGCTGGTGCCAATCCCTGGGCGTCTCTCACCTCTTTGTCTGCCTTGGATGCTGCGAAGGGCCAAGATGTTCTGCTCATCCGAGAGGAACTGCTTCATCTTGTGGAACGGCTCCTTGCCGCGGACAGTCAGCTTATTCCATGGCTTTGGCCGGGCCAGAATCTCGCTCACAGACCCTTGAGACAGTCCCAAGACATAATGTCCGAAAATTCGCTGTCCGATATTGTGCTTGATCAGCTGCTCTTTGACCTGTCGGGCAATTTCTGCAGTGTCTATCTCCTCGCCCTCGGAGACGCTCCCAGCACTTTCTGACTGGCTGGGAGATGGGGCCATGCCATTTACATCTGGGCTTTGTTGTAATGGACTTTGGGAAGATATGGAGTTTGTGCTGTATGGACCTGTTGAAAAAATCATGCTTGTGCTTCCTGCTTCCTGCATGGCCTTGGAGTAGAAGGACTGCATTAGCTGTCGTTGGAGGAGAGAGTTTAGTGCAAATTTTCCTGTAGAAGCCAGGGGTAGGCTGGGGCTTGCCAGGGATGAGCTGTAAAAGTCTTGACTTAACCCCGCTGGTGAGAACTGGTGTGTACCATTAGTATTGGAAGCCTGCTCCCCCGTGTTGCGGGGCAACTGAGGAGGAGGGGAGGCCGGCAAGGGTCCAGGGCGCCGACTCTCAGGCTGGTCTTTCCCTTTTCTCCTGGCTGACCCTACAAGGAAGGGCAAACAGAATGCATTATGGGGGATTCAAAAGGGAAAAAAAACCAAGACCAGAATGCAAAGTTTGCCCCACAAAAGGGAAAAAAAAAGTGCAGATTTTACAAGGGCCAATGAGGTGTGTTGGTTTGTTTTTCGATTGAATTTGTAAATCAGCCAAACAAGGCCCCCCAAAACAAGCCACATGCATTCATGTTTGCACCTTTCTTGTATGTTGCAGCCTGGAGAATCCCCTGGACAAAGGTTCAAACTGCTAGAGTGATAGGGAGCCGGTAACACACACAGGAAAGAGTCGACAGGTCGCGGGCCTCGCACGGGGCCTCTAGCATTTGAGCTATCACCAGAGGGCCCTGCCTGAGGAGCAGCAAACACTGACATTTTGGGACCGATGGGGTCGCTCACGCCACGTGCTCTGAGGCGAATACACCGCACCGAGTCCACACGATCGAAGGCACGCACATGTTAAGAACGCAATGTCATCGGAGCCCAGAACCTTTACATGTTTACCAGCTGCCAAACCAGAAGCACAGTCAGTGACACCACCACTTTGGGATGAGCAAAGAAAGGCTAAGGATGGGGGACATGTCCCCAAGGAAAACCTGACAAAGGAAGAAAAGCGCCACTGAGCCTAGGAGGGTGGGCAACCCCTCTAAGCAGCCCCTGGAGATGCCCCAAGAGAGGCTGCATTCGCTTCTGCCCTGGCCTGTTCATGGCACAACTAGAGAAAGATCAGAAAGCCAACATCCTTAGGTTGTCCCTCCAGGGATCTCTGCAACGCTGCCCCTAGCTGACCTCCGCAGACACGCGCATCTTGTTGCGGGGTGGGGCCGAGCAGTGAGGAGGGGGGACACCCAACACTCAAGGTTAGTCAAAGTCCTCATTAACCGGTGGCGCACCCGCCATGCACGAGCTCAGACTCACAGTTCACCCTCCTCTTCCTTGACCCCTGGAAGCGAACCAAGCACCACACGCAACACCCTCTGCACCTACCGCTCAGGTCGCTGTTGGAGATGCGCAGCGCAGCATTCTCGGATTGCAGGGAGCGGTTCTTTTCCAGCAGCAACACCTCCAGGGGCTTGGCCGCATCCTAGACAGGGTAGAATGGGGCTCAGTTTGGGGCCGGGTACCCATCAACTTCCCAGGCACGCCAGTGCCACCCATATGCTCTGTCTGCCTGCTTCCTCACCCAAGCGTTCTGTGACACTCATCACAGAGTGCTGATTTCTTCCAGGGATAGTCAACGGGCACAAGGAAACTTTCAAGCTTTTTGAAATTGAGGTAATTTTTCTTTTTCTGTGACTTGCCTGGTTTTTAGACAATTAACTGTTCTGTTTTGCCCCCAACCTGGCAGTCAGGGCTAGGCTTCATTTGGCCACAGGACTGACTGCAGAGATACCTACCTATGTCAGGAAGGAATTGTAAATCTCTCTCTCTCTCTCTCTTTTTTTTTGCTAGCCATGAAGATGTCAGCTGCCTTCTGGCCATCAAGGGCAAGATTTTACTTATGATCTAAAAATTTCTTAATAAAAAAATTTAAAATAAAACACGGGTCTCATTATGCTGCAAGGGTTGGCCTTGAACTCCTGGGCTCAAGAGGTTCTCATGCATCAGTTTTCTGAATAGCTTGGATTATAGCCATGTACTGCTGTATCCAGCTTCATGATGGGAATTAACTGGCTACCAGATGACAGGGTGCTGCTGTCATCCTGTCCCCTGTACCTTCTTTGCTGAGGTTCCTTCTGCACATGTAACGTAGCCTAGGCCAATCTATTTGTGGCTGATCTTTAGCACAACCTGGAATGTTTATTTCCCCCGAAGTGCTGGGATTGAGCCCACGGCCTCAAGCATGCTAAGCATGCTACTACTGAATTGTATCCCCAGCCCTTGAAATTATTTTTTAACCTTGTTCTTAGTATGTGCCCAAGTGAAATCACAACTTCACTGGCATTGAGTTAGCAGTCTGGAAAACACTAACTTTTCTCTTTTTAATTAAGAATCATTTGCTTTCACTTGCTTAAATGTTCTTGAAGAATGACTCATCGTTGTGAATGAGAGGTCTTATGTAAAGGTGGAGATGGGGAAACAGGCCTCAGGGACCAGCCATGACTAGTAGCGCTGCTGCCAGCAACCCTAAGAGCAAAGTGAGACAGTGTACCTGCGTCCCAGCTCCCTCTGATGGAGTGAACTCCATGGACTTCAGGATACTGAAAGAACAAGACAAAACAGTTATTTTGTACTTATACCTTTGATACAACCACGCTAATAAGTATTAACATTACAATTTCCTGCTCTCCAGGAACTGAGGAACTGACAACTTTAACAACTTTCCTGGCAGGAATTTAATCTGATAATGTCTTTAGAATAACTAGTATTCAACTAGCAGTTGGCTAGAAAAAGTTTTTTGCTCAGCATGTAAATCATTCCATATGGAATCACACCAGGTCTGTTCAGAGTATAATTTTAAAGTTTAATACAGACATCACATTGTTGCAAGTGGAATGTATTTGTGAAGCTTAAAGGGAATGAAAAAGTTCTCTGGAAAAAGCCAGGGAAAAGCCGGGCATGGTGGCGCACGCTTGTAATCCCAGCATTCGGGAGGCTGAGACCGGAGGATCCGGGTTCGCGGCCAGCCTCAGCTACCTAGTGAGGCACTCCGCAACTTAGTAAGACTCGGTTTCAAAATAAAGAATAAAAAATAGGGCTGGGGGTATAGCTCGGAGGTAGAATGCCCCTGAGTTCAATCCCCAGTACCGCCAAAAAAAAACCAAAAAAAAAAAAAAAAAAAAAAAAAAGCCAGGGAAAGAGGAACTCATTACCCCTGGTGACCGCCCACATGCTCATGAGGTAACTGGCATCTGCCTGGGTATCAGGGGGAAATGGGCAGAGTGATACTCCACACTGCGGCAGCTTAAAAGTGAGGAGAGCAAGCCAGGCGTGGTGGCGCGTGCTTGTAATCCCAGAATTTGGGAGGCTGAGACTGAAGGATCCGGGTTCATGGCCAGCCTCAGCTACCTAGTGAGGCACTCCGCAACTTAGTGAGACTCGGTTTCAAAATAAAGAATAAAAAATAGGGCTGGGGGTATAGCTTGGAGGTAGGATGCCCGAGTTCAATCCCTGGTACCACAAAAAAAAAAAAAAAAAAAAAAAGTGAGAGCAGACCTTTTCTGAAGCTCCAGGTCTGGGAAGGAGCACTAGCGACAAAGGTGTGGCAGGGAGGCTTAGTGCTGCAGTGTTCCCATTAGCACTGACACAGGCTGCAGGCCTGTTACTCTGATGAGAAAGCCAGCAGCTGAGTTAGGTAGGCTCCCAGAACTACTGTTTCTTGTGTTGTTTTTGCTGCGAAGTCCTTTCTAGTACCAGGGAGAAAAGGGGAAGCAAGTCTGTGGAGCCTTAAGGAGCTGCCAAGTGCTTCTTTTAAATTCCATGCAGGTGACAAGGCCTGGGGCGAGCTGGATGCACAGGGAGGTTTACAGGCGTAGAGTTAGCTTGACCCTCCAGCACTCCTGTGGCCCGCCGTGGTGTCAGCCTCTGCCCTCCTGTAAGCTTCATGGGAGTGTCTTCAGGATACCATGATATATAATGATGCTGTCAGAGGCAAAGGGCCCAGAGCCTGGGAGTCAGTCACCCTTGGCCAGGGCTGCTGTGCTGGTTCGGTTAAAGATCAATCTCTCTAGTTCATCTGCATTATGAGTTTCCTTCATGTAAACTAACAAAACTAGGAATGAGGAAGAGCTAACATGAGGAAACCAAACAACTTTATATTGTGCTACTGAAAATAAAAAAAACAAAAACCAACTCTGGACCCCTTCATGTCACACAGGAGAGAGGAGATGAACTGTCTGAGCAAACCTCTTCCCTTAGTGAGTTCACCTTGTTCTCAACTATATTCTTGTCCCTTGTTTGATATCTTTATTAGGAACATGTATTGAAAGGCTAAGTGAGTCTATAAGCTTATATAAGCTGAGAATTCCAACACTAAAATCCAAAACTTTTCAAGTGTGGACATAATGTCACAAGTGAAAAACTCTGTACTGTGAAACTTTGTTTCATGCACAGAATTACTAAAAACATTGCATAACATTACTTTATAGGCCACATGTAGAAGGGGTACATGAAACAAATGAATTTTGTGTTTAGACTTGGGTCCTATGCTTAATATCCCCCAAATCCATTAGGGTCCAAAATCTAAAACATTTCTGGTCTCAAGCATTTTGGATAAAGGATATTCATTCCGTACTAAAAATATAAACATTTCTCCATTTATTCAATAAATATTTGCTAATGACCTGTTATGTGCCTGGCACAGTGGAGAATCAGTACCAGTCATGACCTTTACCCCATGAAACAGCCAGGCCACCACACCACAAAACTCCAAATGGTCTGCTGAAACAGAGAACCTGCTGGGCATCCTTGGCAGGAGGCATCTTTTTGGGTTGGAATAGGATATTTTACAGACCACTGCGGTGGCTGGACCGGGGAGCTGAGAAGGGAAAGACAGCCTGTGTGTCTGGGGCAGTGGGAGTTGGACAGGGCAGAGATGGAAAGGAGACATAGTTATGTGTCCAAGGGGGCATTTGGTTCACAGGAAGTAGGGGGCCAGGAACACATTTCAGCCAAAAAGTCTCCCGTGCAGAGCTTTCAGACTCGTATGTGGTGGTAGAGGCTGGTGTACACAGATGCGATGAAAGGGGCTGAGGTGGAGTGGGGGAGAATGTGGGCAACTACGGGATGTGGATGGGCAGTTCTGGAGGGAACGTGAGGGCCAGCCTGCAGTTGGGTGGAAATGGACAGGCACAGATGCAGGTGGAACAGAAGCCTTTGTTCCCAGGGAAGGAGGTGAGTGCAGAGGAAGAAGCGTACGACCGAATCCCAGGGTGGGAGAGCAGGGACTGGGCCAAGGCTTTCATAACATTTTCTCTGGTTCAAAACTATAAGGTCTCATTTATACATTTTTTTTTTTCTTTTTGAAGGAGGAAGAAGAATAACAGGAAAGGAAGACTGGGGGAAGGGAAACAGGTATGGAAAGGTCAGCCAGGTAAAAACATAGGCCCCTGAGCTGGAGATGGGGCTGGGAGTGGGGATAGAGAGCTTTTTAGAGTTGGAAGCATTGAAAGGCTTAGGGGTCCATCCATGGAGGTGCTGGCTGTGTGCAGTCAGAGAGGGGGATGCCTATGCAGGGAGGGAGTGAGCTGGGGACAGGGACTGAGGGGACCAGCTGAGTCCCCTCACTTGGAGGTCATGACCAAAAGAAGGTTAAGGAGGCCTGAGGGAAGGGAATACAAAGAGCAACATGGCCACTGGAGGTAGGCTTATCTTAAAATGAGAAACTTAACATGTCTTTAATAGAAATAATGGCTGACATAATAGTAGGAGCAGGCAGGGAGGAAGGGACCCAGGTAGAGGTAGAGGGGTCATTTGAAGAGATGAGGGTGTAGGACCCAAGAGCAGAAGGCAGGATTTTAGGCAGAGCAGAAGCTGCAGGGGCCTGTTCTTCCAGGAAAGCACAGGCTTAGGGCATCTGTGGAGAGAAGCTGATCGGGGTATGGCTAGGGCAGAGAAGAGAGGAAGCCAAGGAAGAGACTTGGAGCAGTGCTGAGCTGGCCACACACCAGGTGAAAACATGGGTACTTGAGGGAGTTTGTCGATACTTTTTGGCCACTTCCCTTGCAATATTGGAAACCTAGGAATGGAGGATGAAGCCAAGGGGAGGTTGGGGATGGCCTGGGAGAAGGTCAAGGGGAGCCTTGTACACCTGGACCCTGGGCTCCAGGCTGGGGGAGAGGTCAGTGAGTTGGGAACATGATGGACTGGTTGGGGGACAAGATGGGGGATGGGGCCTGCAGATGCCAAGGGCAGGCTCCGAGGGAGAAGTCTGAGGTAAAAGGTCCGGGAAGGAGCTGGGGCCCAAGGCGGGAACTACGCCTGAAGACATAGGCAGTAGCATCAGAGGAGACCAGCTTTCGGCTGTAGCCCCCCAGAAGGAGACAGAATCTGGGAAAAGGAGGCCTGGAATGCCCGAGGCCATGTGCATATTTTCAAGTGGAAAGTGTATCCCTCCTCTGCTCTGCTTCTGTTTGGGGAATTTGTACCTGAGAAATAAACCATTTTATACTTTCTGCAAAGGTATTTCTCTGACTGTGCATGCCAGAATACTTTAAATGTACAAAGTCTTATAAAAAGTCCAAAGAATTCTGGGAGAGGCCTGAATGCAATCACCCACAGTACTGGGGATCCAGAGCTCCAGCCGAATTTACAGACGGGTGTGGAGACTCAAGTGCAAGGAGGGGCAGCTGTCTGATGCTGCATGGCCTGTTAGCAGAAGATCCTAGTGAGCCCCAGCTTGTGAAGGGTCACGGGCCTTTCCATACTTACTTCAGTTCTTTCTTCACCTCCTCATAGTCGGCCTGGCCTTTGAGTTTTTCTTCCAGTTGCTGAAAATAGAGAAGTTATTAGTGGCCACGTGTGCAACTAGGCTGAGGGACTTCACTGACATTTCCTGTAAAACTCAGCCATCCCTGAGCAAGGAGGCATGTCCACACCAATAGTGTCACCACCTTTTCTCTTCCTCTCTTCTTGCTTGGCTGGGTGCGAGCAAGCATATGTATGCATACATGTGCACTCGCACATTCACAGCAACCTGAGATGTTAATGTTTTTTAAAAATTCAATGAAAGTGGAGGGAAAAATCTTCACTAAAGCAGAACGAGGATAATTCTACCTTGTATGAAATACCAGGAAACAGCAAACCGAGGCAAAGATGCATGCCTAGCATTTAAAAAGCAGTGTGTGGTTTTTCACAAAATATACTCAGCTAGCTGACACGTAGTTAGCTGTCAACACCTCTGGTGGGACCCTGCTAACAAGAGGTATCAGCCCTTTGCTGTGGAGCACTGGCAAACAGGTACCAGGGAGAGAGTGTTTGCACTCCTGGACCCCAGGATGTTGGCGTTTTGGGAGGGAAGGCCCATTCCCCTGGGTTGTCAGCCAAATCCTGAACAGCAGGCCTGAGTCTGGCAGGGAGGACTTGCCTGACAGAGACTCCCTGGTCCCCACAGTCTTCTTGGGGTGGTGGTGGGGTGACAGTATCTTTCCAAAACATGATGATGCTCCTAGGTGCTTCTGAATAGACTGAGCTTGCTGCGTATTTAAGTGGCTGTCTGATTTCTTGCTGGGAAGAGCCAATAACATCTCAAAACTGCAGCAAGTACACCCACATGTTTCTGCAAGTCTAATGAGGTGGGGCTATGGCAGACCCACAGAGAAGGAGTAAACACACCTAGGAGCAGCTCCAGTTGCTAAATGCTCATAGGTAACAGGCAGCCCACAGCCAGTGCCATGGATGCAGAACTTGGGAACTGGGTTATTTTCCTGAAAAAAGTACAGACGGCCCTGACTTACAATGGTTGGATTTAGCAGTGTTTTGAAAGCTATATGTGTTGAGTAGAAACTGTACTTTTGAGTTTTGAATTTGGCTTTCTTCCTGGGCTAGTAGTTTGCAGTATGATATTCTCTCAAAATGTTGGGCAGTGGCAGTGAGCCGCAACTCCCAGGCAGCAATGTGATTATGGGAAATACACACACACACACACACACACACACACACACACACACACACACACACCCTGATATGTTGCAGTGTACTCTGTTGCTGAGCTGTGGTGTCTGGTAGGTCAAGTGTGTTAGATGCATTTTCTACTTATGATACTTTCAATTTATGATAGGTTTCTTGGGACATGACCCCACTCTAAGTCAAGGAACTCTTGGAACTGTCCAAGGAACACAAAGGGGCTTTCCCCAGAGAGGTAAAAGATGGTCAGGGGCTAGCATCCGGCTATGCATAAGCTTGGGTGATGAGCTTGGTTTGCTGAGCACTCAAAATCAAGTCCTTTGTTTTGGAGGCTGAGACAGGAGGATTGCAGGTTCAAAGCCAGCCTTGGCAACTTAGCAAGGCTCTCAGCAACCTAGTGAGACCTTGTTTCTAAATAAGACATAAAATTGGGCTGGGGATGTAGCTTGGAGGTAGGATGCCTCTTGGTTCAATCCCTAGTACCAAAAAAAAAAAAAAAAAAGAAAGATGGGGAGGGGGAGAGGCAGAACCTGGGTTTTCAAAGGACAGTGGCTAGAACACCCAGGATAAGCTGGTGGCAGATGCCGAATTCCACTCACCATGATCCTGTCCATACTGTGGGCTGAGGACATCCATGGTTCCAGGAACCTAACAAGGTGTTCAACTGCTAAAGAAATCTCTATATAAACATCTTATAATCCTGGCTAAGACTTGAGTCATAAGGATATTTAATTTAAAATGCCAAGTATTTTTGTATGTGGCAAATTAGGCAATCGATTTGCAAAAAGATATCTAGAAAGACCCGTGGAAGAGGACATGGGTGGTGTCTGCGATGCAGAGGAGCAGAACTGGGCTCTTAGCAGTGTGGACTCAGACTGGGCTGTTGGCATAGGACTCCTCAGCCTTGCTTAGATCCCCTGTTCCAGGGCAGAAGTCTGAGGTACAGCTTCTGGTTGGCACTGTCTCTCAGGGGTCCAGGACTAGGCAGTGTGCACCTCCTTTTCTACTAAACGGGGACCCTCCCCAGATGAGAATAGCTGTCATCAGGGCTTCTGGGGGAGAGGCAGCAGTTTGTAAAACTGGGATCTGTTAATACTGGGCCTGCTGGACGAGCCCAGTGCTGGAAGAGTGAATAAGCCCCAGACTTCTTGGAACCTTTTGTTTGTTTGTTTCATTCATTCATCCATCCATCCGAGATACTGAAGATTGAACCCAAGGGTACTCTACCACCGAGTTATACTTCCAACCATTTTTATTTTTTATTTGGAGTCAAAGTCTTGCTAAATTGCCCAGGCTGTCCTCCAACTTATAATCCTGTTGCCTCAGCCTCTTGAGTGGCTAGGATTACTGGCATGCACCATAGCATCTAGCTTCCTTGAAACCTTTTTTTTTTTTTTGGTACTGGGGATTGAACTCAGGGGCATTCTACCTCTGAGCTATACCCCCAGCCCTATTTTTCATTCTTTATTTTGAAACCGGGTCTCACTAAGTTGCAGAGTGCCTCACTAGGTAGCTGAGGCTGGCCGCGAACCGGGATCCTCCGGTCTCAGCCTCCCAAATGCTGGGATTACAAGTGTGAGCCACCACGCCTGGCTCCTCGAAACCTTTTGAAACACTGGTGTGGGCACTGTGCGTGTATTGGAGGCATGCTCCTGCCCCCAAGGCCAGATGGTGGGGTAGAGTGAGGGCCATAGCGGAGGGCTTGCTCTTTCCTTTGAAGGCTGGATCCTGGCACCCACACAGAGCGGCAGGGCTGAGGACATGTGCTCTGGCAGAGGGACTTCTGTACAACAAACATGCCATAGGGCAACCCTGGGATGACCTTCTTGGTGGAAAATGACCATCATCCTGTCCCTCTCACATGGCAAGTATTCAATGGGACCCAGACACCAGAGGCATGTGTAATGAGTCTGGAATTCAACACGCTGCATGAGTCTAGGAAGTGGGCATCAATTTTTATACTGCCACAATGCCCGAGGGACACAGTAGACTAGACTCCCACAGTGGCTCAGTGGGACCCATTGGATCATCATGCAGGGGTGGGGGGAGCAGGCAGAAATGTGCACTTGGCATAAAGATCCCCAGGGGATTCTAACACACCTGCCCACCTACCCAATGTGAAGTACTGTTCTATAACGCACCTTTAGAAAACATACTTTTCTAAAAGGAGATTGGCATTCTTTTAGCTAGCCTTTCTTATAAATACCTATTTTAAATTGAAGCTATTGGTAGCATTATTTTCTATGCCATAGTGAGTACAATGCAGGTGACTGCCTAATTATACTACCTTTATATTAGAGTGTTCCGACAGAAAACCACGGAACAGAGAGTTATCAAAAAATAGCAGCCTTGTCATGGCAGTCAGGTTATTTCATTAATTATGAACATGGAATTATCCGCTACGAATGGCACTGCACTTGAGTACTTGTCAGTGCGGGCAAGAAGAAACATCTCCCACTTCAAAGCCCATTTCCACCTCTATTTAAACATTATAGAGGATGCACCATGAGATGTGGATAGAGATACGCTGACTGTTAACTTGAAAGAGTAGAGGAACCCTGGTAGAGAAAGACCAGTATATATACTACCACCAGAATGACAGGTCAGTCGTCTAAGTGAAAGGAAGAAATCTTGATGGGAAAAGGATGGAAAGCACTGGGGGTGGTGATGCATGCCTGTAATCCCAGTACTTGGGAGGCTGGAACAGGAGGATTGCAGGCTTGAGGACAGCCTCATCAACTTAATGAGATTCTTAGTAACCTAGTGATACCATTTTGAAACAGTAAATAAAAGAATTAAAAAAGGGCTAGGTGTATAGCTCAGAGATAGAATGCCTCTGGGTTCAATCTCCAATAAAAAATACACACACACACACACACACACACACACACACACACACACACACACGATAGTTTCCACATGCCAGGGAGAGCAAACTAATTCATTAGTTCCCCAGAACACCCAATTACTGACAGTGCCGCCAGAGTGCATCAGTGGGAAGTATCTGGTAATCTCAGGCTCACAATTCTGTCCTGGAAGCCTTTGCCTGCAGAAGAGTTACTCTTCCCAAGTGACTGTCATTAAATACATGGATTTTGTCTCAAAGATTGAGGACCCACTGCTGAACGTTCACAGTAAAACCACCTGCAATTCCCAAGAGCTTGCCAAACAGCATGCCAATTCCAGTCCCCATCATGTCTACTAAAATTCCCCAAAGCTGGGAAATCTGGCCAGAGGGGGAAAAATGGAGAGAGGGTGAGAAGGAGAAGCAAGCAGGAAAAATCCCATAGCAAGTAAAAGTGAGCTTGAACTTGTTCCTTGTGGCTTCCTAGCTGCCACTCCTGTGGGGTCAGGGCTTCTCATCGCAAAAGCATTGGACTGCCAATGTGACAGGTCTCATTTGTAAAATGTTTTCCTAATAATTATATTCCTGCTTAGTTTCAACTAGAGACTAAAAATTATATACATTAGGAAAACAAAACAAAACCCCAAACAAAGCCCTGAGAAGGTATTTCATTCAATTAACCTCATTCCTTTGGGGTGCAGGAGGTAGATTTGCTCATTTGGGGAAGTTGAAGGCCTTTTGTGTATGGGTTTGCTGTCAGAAAAATCTTTACTCCTGGCGACAAGGGGTTAAGATAATTAAAATCAGAGAAGTCTTGTTACTAGAGGATATGTTTTGATTATTAGATCAGATGAAGATAAGGGAGCAATGATTTTTGGAAGAAGTATTGCCGAATTGTTTCATTAACTGCACAGTATTAAAGAATTCCCCCAAGATACGGATAAAGAACATTCATTTGTGAAACCGCGCTTCATTTTTTGTGAAGGCGAACATTAAAACCTTAACTGATTTAGAAGAAATTGCTCCATAATGAAAAATGGAAGGTCTACATTCTCCATCTCATGTAGCCATGTGCAGGATGTATCTGAGTTGTGCCCTTTAACTGTAACAAAGGGGAGAAAGGCAAATTATCTAATAATAATGCCATCACGAGGGTCAGAAACGGCTATAACATGAGAAAATTAGATTTAATCTAGAAATAAAAAAATGAGTCCTAGTACTTATCGGGCAAGATGATGAGAGAGGAAGAGACGACAGAGAAATCTCCACGGTTATCGAGGGATGTGGCCAGGTTTCAACTGTCTGCCCAAAGTCCACTGGGCCTTCTCCTCAGAGGGACCTGGGCTCCTGGCAGCTTCTCAGGAGGATGAAATCCACCCCAAGAGGAAAAGGTGAAACTGGCAAGGGTGAGCAGCGGGTGCCACCAGTGTCAGCGATGGACTGGAGCCGAACTTAGTTCTGGATCAAACTTCGTCATGTGTGGAAAGGAAAAAATCTCCACTTAAACAAAATTGGGCTTAACTACATTCTACAATTATTTTATATAGGAAAAAGTCTCCTTCTTTCCTCCCTCCTTCTCTTTTTGAGATGGGGGTCTTCCTAAGTTGCCCAGGCTAGGCTCAAATTTGCAATCCTCATGCCTCAGCTTCCTGAGTGGCTGGGACTACAGGTACACATCATCACACCTGGCTTTTTAAAATTTTTACAACTAGCCTTGATCTACTTTGTTCAGTATACAATGAATAGACATTATAGTCAACCACTCGTTCATTCATATGTTCAATGAGCAGATTAAAAGAGAAGGAGCAGGAACAGCCCTGGGCAGAAGTCCACCTGGCAGAGCAGGAGACCCTCCAGGCTACAGCTGGGGCCCAGTGCCTTGCTGGTCCTGCCTTCTCATCTGCCAAGGAAGATACCTCCCAGGAGTCTTCTGGCTCTGACCCCTAGGAAACTAGGGTTTCAGAACTATCTTCAAATTATACGTGGTTCACAGTCTGCAAATACTCTCAAGTATCATTATTACTATTACTTGATTCACGAAAAAGGTTCTGGGATCTATATTTGGGATATAGGCTTATAAGGAAGCCCAAGAAGTTAGTTTCTGCTAGGCTGCCTAGTGAGTCCATCTGGGAGGGAAGAGACACCGAGAGGTTCTCTGTGTTGAGCAGCACCAAGCTCTGGGTCATTGAGCTGCAGCACAGGCCTGAGTGACAAGGGAACATGCCTCAGCTCGGGGGCTTGGACGGGAACTCCTTAGACTGCTGGAAGTCTAAGTTCAGGTGCAGGAAGAGTTTTAGAGCACTGGGTCTTACTGGGGGAGAGGAAGGAAGCCTGGCAGAGCTGGATGAAGAGTGCATCTACATAGATGGCATCTGACTGTGACAAACATCCCAGGCCCCACCCAAGAAGCACACAGGAGCTCCACGTGGAGTACCAGACATCCAGTCTTCAGAGTTCTTAAGGGGTGAAGCTGTACGGTGGGTAGACTCGAGCAGGCAGGGATTTTTTACCAAGCTCCAGGAGACACTTATGCTGCATGCAAGGAGTGGCCTATTGAGAGGGAAATGCCCTGCTAAAGCCAATATTGGGTTCAGAGTGGCCATGTGCACTGCCAGGGCAAGGAAGGCAGAGGGTATGTATGTGTATGTCTAGTAAGTACGGCATTGCGTCCTGTGCCCCCTGCAATGTTCTTACTTTGAGTGTGCTGTTCTTGGCACTCAGCTGTTGCTCAAGCTGGGAGATCTGGCTGGCTGAGTTCTCCCGAAGCTTGGTGAGGCTGGCCTGGAGTCTCTGCACGTCCTCTACCAGCTGGGCAATCTCCCGCTCTTTGGCGGCCAACTCAACTTCGAGGCTGGAGCGGGTCAGCACCTCTATGGCCTGCTCCTGGGAAGGAGGAAAGAGATGACAAAACTGCACTGGCTTTGGGGTGGGTGCTCAGTGCTGTCAGTGTTGGCAAATGAGGCAGAAAGCACACATTTCAGGATGTACATGGTGAGCTCAGGTAAGACGGTACTTCCGGCCTTTGCTCCTGTGCCTTCCCCGTGCCGTCTTCCCATTTGTGTGGTTAGCTACCACTTGCATTTCTTCATTGAACAAATATTTTCAGACTACCCACCAAGTACTGGGCACACAGTAGAGAACAAAATGACAGAAGTCCCTGTCTTCATGAGGCTCACAGTCCAGTGGGAATGGGGCAGGCTGGGTGAGACTTACTAAACAGACTCATTTGGAACCAAAAGTGCTGGGTGGTGATAAGTACTATAGAAAAAGCAAAGCAGGAGGGAGTGACGGTCAGAGTCATGAGAGGCCGGAGATTTCAAAGATGGTAAGGAAGTCTCACTGGGCTAGGGACATGTGAGCAGCCATCTGAAGGAGGGGAGAAGGTGGTCAGTGGGAAGAGCGCTCCGGCCAGGGGAAGGGCAAACAGTATGGCTCAGAGGAGGGAGCCTACATGATGTGGAAGCACTTAGCTTTTCTACTCCAGGGTGGGACTTGATATCCTTTAGACTCATTATTAAATTATCTAGAAGCTAAGATCTTGGTTTGACACATTGATCCTTAGAATTAGCATTCATCTTTAGAGTTAGCACGGAAGATGCACGCCTGGGGTTCCTGAGGATGACTGAGTTTTTTTTTTTTTTTTTCTTTAAACTTACTTTTTTCTCCACCACTCCTCCCCAATTGTTCAGTATGGAAAATAACCAAAACAGAGAAAAAAGTATTTAAAAGAAAGAAAAAGTCACATCTATAATTCTGCTTCCAAGTGACTCAAGCAGTACTTTTGTCAGGTTTTAAAAGTAACCATGACTCCTGAATGAACTGGAAGCTTTTCTGTGGGGCAGAGCACTTCCTGGTATGACCACTCAGGGCTCCACGGCCTCTGTGACAACAAAGACCTGGGTGGTCCCCGGTGCAGTGAAGAGTGCCGCCATCCCCGTCTGCCCCCTCTTCATGCCTTGATCTAGCCTATACTGGGGTGGAAAAAGTGGCAGCCGTGGCTCTAGATGTCATTCTGTGCATGATGTGCATGCTATTCGATTTTCATATTTGGGAATAATAAGTCACCCAGGAAATAACTGTTCAAATTTCTCTCCTGGCAAATTTAAGTGGTCTTCACCATTTAAGACTCTAAAGTTTTGTGTGCCGAGGAGTGACTCCTTTCTGTTTCTGATTTGTATGTTACTGTAAGACAGACTGCTCATTTCTGTGACCTCCAGCAGATGGGCATGTGGCCCTGAACATCTCCTGCTGGCTTATTTACACGGCACAGCCTGTCCCCATCAGCCCGTCCCAACTGTCCTGTCCACCAGGCGATGCTGCCAAGTTACCAGAGTGCTGGTGCACAGAAAAGCAAGTACAGAAATGGAGAGTTGGTGTGAGAAACTTTAGAGCCATTCGACATTTTGGTGACATTTTTGCTGTCTTTTATAAAACTATCAGTCTGTAACAGAATGGAAATTTAAGAAACAAAAGTGTCCTCAGAGTTTGGAAAGCACCACCTCAGATGACCCCAGCTGGTCTGGCCTCGCCCCTGAGAGGCTCTGGAACAGGGAGGGGACATGATGGGAGAGGCGTGTGGGGAGATCAGGTTGACGGCAGGTGCAGACTGAACCACACCATCTAATTTAACTCATTTTGTCAATCTTCCATCCTGAGGGATGCCAACCAATGACACTGCTTCTAGGGCTACCAGGCAGTCTGCAAAGCCAGTCAAAAGGTGATGTGGGCTTTACACTGGGCAAGTTTACGTTCATGTATCAGGAATAAGTGGTTTGAATAACATGTTTGAAAACAGCAGCTCTTGGTGCTGGACCTGAACCCAGGGTGGGGACTTGGGAACAGGCAGTCCTCACAGGACCATTCACTGAACTCCCAGGGCCCAGTATGGCTTGGCCACAGGACCTTGGACGTGTCATCTGATTTTCAGGAACCCGAGCCACAAATTCCTTAATCATAACAGAGCAAAAAGCCGTACTGATGTCATACCCCAAAGCAGTAAGACCTTGGAGGTGTGACAGAAAAGAGTGTCCTAGCCCAAACCAGGGCTTATCCCTATCTCACATACAGCTGGTGGGCATCCCTGGTGGTCCCACTGCAAGAACACAATAGAGAACCAGGAAAGACATGGAGAAGGGCCCAAGGAATGGCCAGGGGCTGCACTGGAGATGCCTGAACCTGGGTGATAAAGTGGTGCCTCTATCAGTCCAGAGAGGAAACATGGGCATAATCTAGAAAGAAAATCTATGCAAGAGAGTGCACAAGGAAGGGAAAGGCTTGTACACTCCAGGGGGTGGGTGTCAGGCAGTTAAGATGCTATTGAGCTCATGACTCGAGATGTGACAAGCTAGGACCACTGGCTCCCTTGAGTCTGTCCAAGGCTCTACGCAGCCATATGGGACAAAATGTTATGGAACTTGACATTAGAGATTCCTGTTTGATGTTCAGTTTTCCTTTTGGAAATGTGCTCTACCTCCATCCCCAGCTGAAGCCATTCAGTTTTTACAACACTTTTAGACTGAGCTGAGCATCCTTGTGTAGTCTTTGGAATCCTGAGCCACCAGGGCCCTGTAGGACATGTAGGGTGCCCTATAGATCCTGGAAACCTGGAGCCTCATTCTGCACAGACATGAGGGCCACTCCCCAGTGACAGTGCCTGTTGTTATGTCCAAGCTAGGGTCCTGAGCCCTGTCAGGATTATAAGGGAGGCCTGGGCCCTGCCCCAGGACCCCCAAGTCCCAGTCTCTAAGGTAAGGCCCAGAACCCTTACGTTTTCTAAAACTCCCATGTGATTCTAATGTGACTACGTAGAGTGATCAGGGGGGTAAAATTGGCTGGATTCGACCAGGTGTGTTTATCTGATAGGTATGTTTTCTATTGGTTTGTTTAGGCTCCAAAAGGTAGCTGGGTGGTGCACCAGAGCCCTGCACTAGTATTTGTCTACACATATGGACTCCCCTGGCTTCCACATAGGCCATAAGCCTCAGCTGCAGCCAACATAGAACTTGGGCCAGCAGAAAAATGACCTGGACTTCCCACGGATTCTGTCTCACTTAGTGTCTCTGAAGGAGCAATAGGCTGTTCAGGGGAAAGTGACCTATGGGGCAGGACGGACTTATGTTTACAATTCAGCCTGATCTTTTTCTTTTCCAGCACTGGGGGTTGACCCAGGAGTCTTCTACCACTATATCCCCACACCCTTTTTATTTTGAGACAGGGTCTTGCTAAGTTGCTCAGGCTGATCTTGAACTTGTGATTCTTCTGCCTAAACCTCCTAAGTAGCTGGGATTATAGATGTGCATCACTGTCCCTGGCCAGAGCTTGATTATTGTCTAGCTGTCTGACCTTGGGAAAATTACTCAACTCCTCTGATCCTCAGTTTCCTTACTTGTAAAATGATGATAACACAACTTCCCTCTAACAATTGTGATGTCATGGGGCACAAATAAAATGATCAGATAAAGGTCCACTTAGCTGCACACCTGGAGCAGGAGTTCCCTGAGTGACTGCTCCTCTTCCAAGTCTGTGGTTCCATTAAGACACCCATCAGATGGGTTTTGGCCTTTGCTAGAACTGTGCACTCTACTGTTTCTTGGCTGAGGTCTGCCAGCCAAGGCCAACAGACTATTTTTCTGCTGGCCTAGGTTCTGTGTTGGCTGCAGCTGAGGCTCACGACTTATGTGGGAACGTGGAGCTGGGGGAGCCCGGCAGGCTGCTCCTGGAAGACTGAGTCAGTGCCAGGTAAACACTGCATTCAGCCAGTGATGAAGTGTGTGAGTACCCTCAGGACCTGCAACTTATGATACCTGTGACAACATTCATTTCCTCTTGAAATGTTTTGGTTGCTATAGTCCAGAATGGTGCCAGAATTCTTTGTAATCAAAACATTTAGCCTAGGAGCCCTGCTAGACATGTCAGAATGGATGGCTTCCTCTGCAGCACCAAGGGCAGCCATAGAGGCCAGAGAAGCTGCTGGCCTCAGCCCCGAGGGCTTCCTCCTATCTTGGCCCTGGCACTGTACCCCTGCATCTGACCTTGGGTGAGGAAACAAGAACCGCCGAAGTCTCAGTTCAAAGTAGTAAGGCCACGAAGTATGAAGGACTAGGCTCCTTAAATGGAAACCTTTTTCTCTACATCCCGAGATGCTTATATCATGCTGTATTTCATGTTAATTTAAAGAAAGAAAACTAAAATCTATTCCAAATTTTTTGAGGTGCTGGGGATCAAACCCAGGGCGTTATGCATTGCTAGGCAAGCACTCTACCACTGAGCCACATTCCTAGCCCAACCAATATCTATCCATTTTTTTAAGTAATAGAGATTGAACCCAGGGGCTTTCTACCTCTATGTTATACCACCAGCCCTATTTTATTTTTTATTTTGAAACAGGGTCTTACTAAGTTGTGAGGGTCTCACTATATTCCTGAGGCTGGCTGAGAACCTGTGATCCTCCTGTCTCAGCCTCTCAAGTATTGGGATTATAAGCATGTGCCACCATGTTTGGCTAATATCTGTTCTGTGTGTGTGTGTGTGTGTGTGGTACTGGGGATTGAACCCAGGGGCACTCTACCTCCAGTCTACAGCCCCAGCCCTATTTTATTTTTTATTTGGAAACAGAGTCTTACTAAATTGCTCAGAGTCTTGCTAAATTGCCAAGGTTGGTCTTGAGCCTGTGATCCTCCAGTCTCAGTTTCCCAAGTACTGGTATTCCAGGCATATGTCACCATGCCCAGCTAATATCTATTCTTAAGGGGTCCCAAACACTGACCCTTTGTTCCGGGTTCATTCCTAGTGATCATTTAAAGGTGCTGGTTTTTTGTTTTTTGTTTTTTGGGGGGAGGGGGACAGTTTCCAGCCCCCAGCTGAGTCCTGGCTCTGCCACTGACTGCCTGTGTTCTGGGGTAGGTGTTTATGCTCACGAGGTATCTGTCTCTTCATCTATATAAAGAAATAACAATATCCTGTTTTATGGGTTAGGTGGAATAATGGCTGTCAAAGTGACGGATGAACTTATCACAGCAAGTTTTCCCGAAACTATACTCTCTCTTTGAAGCCTCACCTCGTTCTTCATCATGCCTCCAGTGTCTACTACAAGCCAGGCACGCAGCAAAGTCTCCACGAGTCTTTGTTAAACCAAAGGACACCAGTAATCACGAGGGACTCATCGTAGCTTATAAGAGCTCATTAGGGTCACTTAATCCTTATTTTACACATGGGGAAACTGAGGGGTCAGGGAGAATGGTGTCAACCAAAGGAAGGGTAACTACTAAAGTTTCTTGGAGTCTCATTAATGTGCCAGGCCTTGTCGTAGGCATTTTGCTCATAATAACTCTGTGAGTTCTCATAAAACCCCTTTTTGCAGATGGAGAAACTGAGATGCAGGGAAGCTAAGCCACTTTCCCCAGCTGAGATATGCAGAGCTGGAGTCTGACTCCGGAGGCGCTGATATCCCAGGTCTCAGCTACTTCGCTACTTCAAGTCACTGTATAGCACCAAGGGAGTTTGGAAGCTGGTAGTTTGAAGCTATCTTGACCAAGCTGGGACAGTTCTGGCTACAAGCTATTTTTTTTTTTGGTTAACTTTAGCAAAGCCGGGGGGCAAAAGGATGGAGACCTGTGCCTTGCTCCTCATGGACACTTGCATGTCAGGTGAGAGTCCAGTGACTGAGCACACCTGGCGTAGGCTGTTATTTTATCCCAGTTCATTGTGGACTTTCTTCCCTGTGGAAGGACACAACCAGGAAAGGAACAAACACTCAACTTTTTAGTGGAATTATGCAGAGGCTCCTGTTTGGGGTCCCCTCCTGCATGCTGGCAGTCACCCGAGGTCTGGCTGGGGAATTCTTGGCACCAGGAGGGTGTTCTTGGCACCAGGAGACATCACGCTGACCATGGGGCAGCTGGGTGTCGTGGGCAAACCTCTTCCTTTAACTCTACTAAGTCCCAGCCCCAAGTTGCTAAAATCGTTTCCACTAAATAATCAGTACTGGTTAATATGTTACTCCAAAAAGAGGCACTAAAACCCCAAAGAAGAAAGCAGCTGTAACCCAAGGGTGCAGAGGCCTGGCAAGTGGAGGCCACACAGGGCCGGGCTACCCACCACGTCCGGTGCCTTCTGGATCTGGGAGGCCAGCTGGAGAGAGTGGTTGGCGGACGAGAGCTGCTCCCTCAAGGTCTCCGCCTCTCTCTGAGCCACCTCTGCCCTCTGAAGGAAATGAAAAGGGACGAAGAGAAAAAGTACATTCGGTTTAACAACTGACAATTATTACAAGAACATTCATCAATTCATGCCTGACTGACTATAATTGATTTTCCTAAACACTCAACCTAATAAATGCTTGAAAAAAAAAACATAGAATGTGATGGATTTTTATTTTAAACAGTACAAGGAAGAAATAATTGAGCGATTATGACAGTAATTTAACGCTAGGAGCAAGGAATCCCCTGCTGATACTAATGCTCCGGCCCACTGAATTTCCCAGACTGAATAAATACCAGTGGAAATAGAGTCTTCTGATTCAATTTCTTTCTATTCTCATAGACCAAGAAGATTTTATTGCAGGATTACTCCTGGGAGTGATTCTCACGGGTAAACAGTGAATTAAAGACACTTTGGCCATTCTCTTCTTAAAACCAGGCACAATGTTGGAGCTGTTTTCTCCAGCAAGCATTTCCATAAATGTACTGGGTATAAATGCCACTTCTTTTGTAAGGGCCAGGCTTATTTCAAGCACATTTAACCCTTCACCAGGCAATGTTTTCAAATGTCAATGCTGGGTTTTTGGCTAACCAGAGGAGGGTGGGCAGCCCAGGCTGGCTCTGGGGTCTACAGGAGAAATGAGTAGACCCTCTCATTATTTGCCTGTAATTCCCAGACAAGAAAACCACTGCTACTGTCAATGCTACTACCAATCTAGACTTCCTACTGGGTGGCGAGGACAGTCACTCCAGGGCTAGTTACCTAGGCTCACTGAGCCTTTACCTACCCATCTATAAAATGGGAACACAGTATCTTCTGAGTTTCACAGGGAACTCAGGCTGAAGTTGTTTATCGACTGGCTTGCCTTGGTTTTACAATTATGATTGAGATGAAACTCTTAAGACAGGTGGGAAATGGCAGTTAATGAAATTGGGCATGTGGACTGAGAGTGGCATGACACTTCTTTCTGTATTTTGTGAGTTACATTCCACTGACAGAAGAGATTAATGAGGAAAGCCTGGTTAAGCAGGGCTATTCATGTGTTTTCTTATTTTGTGGTGTGACAGCGTGTATCTACTAATTGCTAAGGAAGAACTCACAAAGAGAAATGAGAAGTTAGCTGGCCCTGGTACTTGCTGGCCAATCTAGTTGTACCAGGAAAGGTCTGGCAGCCTTGAGCAACTTGGTGGTGGCAGCACTAGATCTAGCTGCTCTGTCCACAGACAGTTGGGATCTTTCTGAGGGCAGTTACGTCTGCCCAGCCTGGGGCTGGTGGCCACCTGCCTGCTTTTTAGGGAATAGTGCTGAATCTATTTCTCAAGGTACCTGACTGGCCTACGCCTAAGCATCTCCTCCTGGTGCTTTTGCTCCAAATGGAACTGAAAGGTGGCCATGCCATGGCAAAGACAGTGAGAGTAATTTCTGGTTCATGCTAACTGTTCAACTATTAAGGTTGCCAAATTTCTTGTTTAATGAAAAGGATTTCGCTCAGTTTATTCCCAAGCTTTTATGCTAAACATATGACTGAAAAATATATTCTTTCCTTGCTAGTCATCTAAACCTTTGGGCATAAAATCTTCATGACTGCCAGGACTAACCCATTTTGACCATCATTACAGATGTGGAATACCTATAAGAATTCAAAAATAGTATATAACTACATAATACAAAATTCTATAATAATAGGGAGAATATTTATAATAAAATGATATTAATGTTAACAGAGTTATATATACATATAAACTCTAGATTATGATTTCTAATCTATTTTAATGAACCTTTGTCAATTTCATTGAAATATTTGCAGAATTGAAAACTTGGGAATTAATGGGTTAAAGGTATATTTTGACACATCTCCTGTTTTACTAGGATAAATATTTCTACACCTATTGGAGAGGCTGTTCTGGCAGCAGCCAATCAGGTAGCACTCCCCAGGCCCCCACACACTCCCAACGTGTCGCGGTAGCTCTGAAGGGTTCTGGAACAACAACTTGGGTGGTAGGTTCATGAGGTGTCCTCAGGAGCCTGCAGGGGTTCTCAGGTGGGCATGAAGGCTGATGGTGCACAGAACAAGGGCTCTATCTAGCCACTGACCGGACTGCATTTGCGGTTAGTTCCCAAGTTCACAGAGGTGGGCATGTGGGTGAACAAGGACAGCACACACCTTTTTGTGGCAACCCTGACCACCATGATAAAGAGCAGCCACCCTTCAAGATGGCTAAGGGTCACTGGGGTTCCAGAACCTGAGGGTTAGCTAAGCCCATCCTGTGTTAGCAGCATCCAGGAATTATTAAGGCTGCATATATGTGCCGCCCTGGGTTACTATGCTTTCCTTGTCTCAAGATGGATGGCTGTCTAAGGGGAAATTACTGGAGACTGTAAGCTGGTCTTCAGGATAAATGCCGGCACCCTCAGCTAGTGATGCCTGCTCAAAAATTCCTCCTGTCAGAGTAAGGCCAGCAAATGGGAGTGCCAATTCCCACCACATGGTGAAGGCCAGTCCAACAGTCACAGGTGGGTCCACCTGGATCTTGAGATCTAAGTGACTGGATTAGTAAAATATGCAGGAGAAGCATCGTGGGAAGTTACACAGAGGAGGTGAAGGCAGGGTCTGGGATCCCAAAGTCCACCCTTCTTTGTTCTAGAGATTTTTTTCTTGTCCTCTTCGTATGTGTGGCCATTAAGACCTAGGCTTGGGGACACCTGAGCTGAGCAAGTCCCTTGGGGACAAAGTAGCCGTATTAGCTGATTATGGGTTGAGTCCCCCGCATGTGACCAAAGTCCTTCCTAGCTGTCAGAGAGAACCCTGTTAGTGATTCTGTGGGAAGGAGGTTCAAAGGCCTATCATGGGCTGGAGACTGGAAACTTATCATTGTCACGTGTCCTAAGTGGCCATTACATCTGCAGTGAAGCTCCCTTCAGAGCCATGGCCAGTGCTGCCCGTGACAGGCTGGACATGTCCTCAGTACCTAGGAGGGGCCAGCATGGACAAGCATCCCCGACAGGGCCTGTGCAAAGCAGGTGTGCAAAAACACTTGCTCAGTGAGTGGGCTTAATGAATGAAGCACTATCCTCATTCTGTGCAAAGGGGAACCCAGGCACTAGGGGTTCGGGGATTTGCCAAGTCAGAGTGGGTAGGAAATGCCACATCTGGAATTCTAGGTTTGGTGATTCCAAAGCCAGGTGTCCTTCCTTATCAGAACACAAAACACCACATGCTGCTGAGTTCCTTTTGCTCTCTATGTTTCTCTGCACTTGGCTTCTCCCCAGTGAGGTTAAACTGTGGTTTCCAGCCCTAACCTCAACCTGTAGGGTCTTCCATTAGGGCAGTCTTGGGCCATAAAAACCAAGCTGGACAACTGAAACCACTTCCTCCTGGCCCCACCCCCACCATGGCTTTCCCTGAAACTCAAATCCAAGCTCTAGAAGGGGGGAGGAGGGGTGGGGAAGATGGCAGGGAAGCCCTAGGCAGGGTTCCACAGGCACTTCAAAGGGCCAAATTACAGCTTCTTATTTACTACAAAGTTGCAAAAGTTCTGCACTATTATGGCCACCAATTAAGATGGTGAATATTAATGTAAATGCTGTGAAGTTGAACAAACAGGTGTCAAGGAGACCCTCAACTTAACTGACAGCTGCTGCCTGCTCTTCTGCTTCTCCATCAGAGAAACTCGAGTACTTTATAGTAATAAAAAAGAGCTTCGGATCTCTGCAGAACATCTTGACTACAAACCTAGTGCAAAAATAATGTTATATGCCACTGAACTAGTAAATTGCTCCTCCTGGGGTTTCCCTGATGGGGACGTGGCCGGTCCAGATGTGCACTGAGCCTGCACTGGCGTGTGGATCCGAGCACAGCTCTGCTCCAGTGCAGCTCACCTCCATCTCATCTGCTCGGGGACTGATCCTCTCAGGTCCTGTACTGTCACCATAGCCCCTTGTGCTTCTCCTGGCCTCCATGTTTCCACTCCCATCCACTCTCCACAGTTTAGCCACAGTGAGCCCTCCAGAGCACTAAACTGACCTCTAGATCCTCCCCTGATTCCACTGCTCTCAGGATAAAGTCCTTCCTCCCATCAGCCTGCGTCTCCCGGGTCTCACCTTTCCACACCTGCCTGGGCACAATCCTCCTCAAGCTCATCTACCAGGGAGCCTTCTTCCAAGTTTAAGGCCCAAAGTTACTTTCTCTGGTTTTCCTTTAGATTTTTACTTTCTTCTTGTTTTTTTTTTCTTTTCTTTTTTTCCCCTCCCAGGGATTATTCTTTCAATATTCCATATTCCAGGGCTTATATCTTTCCCACTTACATGTTTTCTCATACAAGTGGGTTTACTACATCCTTGTAAAATCCTAGACCTCAGGATCAGAAGGGCCCCGTTAAGTCATCTAGTTCAATCCCTTCCCCCTCTGTTCACTCTGTGCCTGATTCCCATCTTATACACTTGGCGAGAACAGATCTGCATCTACTTGCATAGTTCTGATGACAGTTCATTTCTGTCAGTGATACCTTCTGAAAGCTAGACCAAGGAAGAGCTTCTCCACACAACAGCCCCCCCCCCCCAATCCCCGCCCTGCTAGTCTGTTGTCATTTGAGGTATTAGAGAAAAAGCCGAACTCTGTTCCCTGGCTGGTCTTGAGAACTGCTGCAAGGACAGAAATTACAAGGTTCCCACCCTAAACTCTCCCATTTCTAGTTCTTTAGTATCCCAAGTTCCTGAAATTATTCATCTGAGCTGCCTTCTTCCCTGCTTCCCAAAGATCAGGAATGCCCCCAAACCACTAGTTTCTTTCTTTCTTTCTTTCTTTTTTTTTTTTGTAGTACTGGGGATTGAACTCAGAGGCATTCTACCTCCGAGCTATACCCCCAGCCCTATTTTTTATTCTTCATTTTGAAACCAGGTCTCACTAAGTTGCGGAGTGCCTCACTAGGTAGCTGAGGCTGTTCGGGAACCCGGATCCTCTGGTCTCAGCCTCCCAAATGCTGGGATTACAAGCGTGCGTCACCATGCCCGGCTCACTAGTTTCTTTTGTGTAGGGTCTCTTCCCTGTCCTGGTCTTCAAGTAGAGTCTGAATGCCTTCCATGGAGCTGCTTTCTTTATAGTATGACTTCTGGCCTAAAATGAAATTTCCCAGGATAGGACTAATTGCTGCTGATAAGCAGAAGCACTGCCTCCCACATTCTAGAAACTCCATTTCTACTGATGCAGCCATATGAGGCTACAATGACAGGCACTCTATGCCAAGAGCACAGGCTCCAAAGTCAGAATTTGGGGGTTCTGGTCCTGACTCTTCACCTGACCAATCACTGCCCTCAGTTTCCTTATCTGCAAAGTGGGAATTCTAATAGTACCCTCACTGGGCCACTGAGTGGCTATGGGGTTGACTCACCAGTGCTAGCATCACTAACCTGCACGTGAGGTCTCAGGTAGGTCATGCCACATATCTCCAAGAGCCCTTATGGGCCAGGCCCGGGGTCTCAGGGGTGGGTCTGAAGATCCAACACCGTACCCACAAAGTTCTCCCGAAGGATGAAACAATGCCACGCATTCATGGCCATTCCCATGTATAAACTAACTGACTCTCCTGTCTCAGATTTCTGGTGGGTTTTATTGGGCAAGGAAGGGACACGGATGCTACTTCCTCAGCTCTGCAAATGCAGGAGCCCATGGTAGTACTGCAAGGTGGCAGACAGAGACTGAAGGGACCCTGAAAGGATTTTTGTCCCATGGAGCTATGCCTGCTTGGGCGACCCATGCAAGCCCCTTAACTTTCCAGTGCCTGTGGCGACACAGTTGTCAAAGTGAGTGGGGAGAGCCCACACAGCCCATGGCCTTCTGGGCTGAGAAATCTACCTCTGTTTTGGCTGCTTCTCCTGGCAAAAAAGAAAAAAAAGAAAAAAAAAGCCTCTTGCTTCTCAAAGCAGCGGCACCATTTTCTAAAGCAAAATGTACCACTGCTCAGCAGCACCTGGGGAAGGAGGGAGTTTTTCAGGATGGCTGAATTTCCCAGGCAGCTGAGCATTTAGAACCACTCGATACTGTGCGCTTATTTTGTGCCAGACACTGTGCTGGCTATTTCCCAAAAGGCATGTCTGCCCACTAGGTATCAGAGGATGGGGGTATCAGCTGTAAGCCCCCTCCAGAGTGAGTGGCTGCAATTCATTGCAAGGTATTGATAAAGAATTCTCTCCTGTATGACCCTATAGATGCCACAGGGATAGAGAATTGTGAAGAAGTAGCCTCTATGGAGATGTTCACGGGGGGAACGAGATGTGGGGCCAAGCCAAAGCTTTGCCAAGGAAATAATGCTGGAATTTTTCACGTATTTTCCAACTTCTCACAGTATCATTAAAAGTGTTGACCACTGAGGAGTTGTTAAGCAAAAATTATAAGAGTAAGCGACCCCCTGACTCAGAGAAGCATCTTCTGAGATGGAAGAACGGGTGTGCTATTACAGCTTTATGCCTGAACATCCTACCTGGTTTGCCCTCTCAAGGTCCGTCATGATCATTTCAATCTCGTCGGCCCTGGGAAGGTGAGAGGAGAGAGCAGGTTAGTGGGCACCGAGGCAAGCTCAGGGCGATGACAGATACAACTGGCTTTCAGCTCAGCACAATGGGGAGACCACACCCCCAGGGGCAAGGCAGGGTTCCTGGCGTTGGGGACAGAAGGGCTATGGAGATCTGTGAGAGGTCCTGGCTGCCCTTCGGGAGGAGGAGGGGCTCCTGTGGGAGTGGTCTGCCAGTTGGCTTCATTCAGTCTTCTGATGATTACATATGTGGGAAGGAGGAGAGTCCTGCCTTGGATAGGCTCCTAATCTTGTTGGGGAGGCAGAGCCCCCCAAATATAAAATACATTGTGTCCTGTCAAGGGTTTAAGGAAACCTCTGAATGGAGTACTGGAAAAAAGAGAGGGAGAGATGAATTTAAAAAAAAATTTTTTTATGGCACTAGGGATTGAACCCAGGGGCATTTTATCTCCGAGCTACAGCCTCAGTCCTATTTTTTTATTCTTTATTTTGAAACAGGGTCTCACTAAGTTGCGGAGGGCCTCACTAAATAGCTGAGGCTGGCTGTGAATTTGCAATCCTCTTCTCTCAGCCTCCCAAGTACTGGGATTACAAATGTGTACCACCACTTCCGGTCAAGAGATGAATTCTTGGAAGAGGGAGTCAGGGAAGGCTTCAAAGGAGGTAAAGGGCAAGTTGGGTTTTGGAGGATGAAAAGGTGAATAGATGGGAGTAAGAGGAGTGGGGGAAAGGCTACATTAGGTAAAGGCCTTTGGCAGTGAAGGCCTTGCCAGGAGGAGAGTGGATAGAGATGGAGATGCAGACTGGGAGGAGAGGGGGCTGAGCTCACTGTTAGCCCCCCTGGCTTGCTCACAAAAGTGGAGTCTCCAGGTTATTTATTTTTTTTTTTGCGGTACTGGGGATTGAACTCAGGGACATTCTACCTCCGAGCTATACCCCCAGCCCTATTTTTTATTCTTTATTTTGAAACCGAGTCTCACTAAGTTGTGGAGTGCCACACTAGGTAGCTGAGGCTGGCCGCGAACCTGGATCCTCAGGTCTCAGCCTCCCGAATGCTGGGATTACAAGCATGCTTCCAGGTTACACGCCCGGCTTCCAGGTTCTTATTTATTTACTTTTTTCTGCATTGAAAATACTTCCTTGAGTAATCCACAAGCAAATACATAGTGCGCTCTCTGAAGGCTGGGCTGTGTGTCTCCTTGGCCCCAAGTCCCTGGATATCCAGGGGACTTCATGATGGGATAGAAGCCAGAGCTGTATGTGCGCTCTGTCCTGCCAGCGATGGGCAGATCTACTCCTTTGGGCAGTCCAGGGCACCTGGACAGGATTGACTCTGACTCTAAGACTAGCTTCACGGGTCCTGAGCAGTGTGTGCTACACAGGACGTTCACCCTTCCCTAACGCTGGGAGCTGGAAACACAGTTTTGAAGCTCCCAGGCGAGTCAGTGCTCATGGCTGGGGCTTTCCCAGCCTGTCACTGCACAGTGGGATTCGAGGCAGCCTTATCAACTCCCTGCAGCCTGACTGCGGTGGCAAACACCTTGGAATCAGGTTCAATGCTTATTGTATCTGTCTGAAATAGTATCTGGCTTTCAGACTGGTCTGAAGAAAGTCTAAAACAAACAGCCCGTCGTAGAATGGCCCAGTTAAATGGAGCTATTTTTAGGTAGGTTTCATGGAGGAAGGCAGTGTTTCTGTGAGACCAAACCCCAACTGGGTCCCTACTGTGAGGTGCCAGGTGTGTGTGTGTGTGGGGGGGGGTGTAGGGATACCCGTGGCTTACATGACAAAATGTTCCATGGCATCATCTCAAATCCAAACCTCCACATCTTAGAGGAAAACTGCTGTGCAAAGACAGTCTAATGACTATGAAGGGTTAAACAAATCATTAAAGCAGAAAAGGAGAATCATGGTTCACAAAGACAGCCTGGGTGGGGACCTCCCGGGTATGAGATGACATGGAAAGCTCACAAACCTTTCTTAGGGCAAATCACAAGTTTTAAACCCAGTTCTGAACTTTAATCAGATAGTTATTCATCATGCATTAAACAAAGTCCAGACACACATGGCCAACTTTCCTAGCAACTGATGCCATTCAATGACTGGTTCCTCGACTGTGTCTGACACCTTCAAGCTTTCCAGTGCTGGGGCAGGTACCTGCAGATGCAGGCCTGGTTCCTGCATGTCTTGCCAGTGCAGCAGGTTTAGGAGAAATGATGAAAATGGATGGTTGCTGAGAACCCAAAATAAGATCTGCTGGGAGGAGGAGGCTGATGCTACCTCTCTTCTCTCTTGGGTGCATTTGCAGAGCTGGTTGGGCCTGAGTGAGCGGAGACCCTAAGCATACATTCAGGTGAGGACTCTGGCCCATCACCCCAGTCTAGTCCTCTGTGGGCCCTTTCATCTTTCTTTACTTCTGGCTAATTTTAAATATTTTTTTTTCTGCTGTTTGGAACTCCTTTTGTGCAGATGTTGTTGGCAGACCCACATCTGTCATTCACATCATTCTTTTCTATTTTGCTATTTCTTTATCCTTTCCTGCTGCCTTCTGAAAAGTTTCTTTAACTTGATCTAACTCATTTTTGGCTGTACCCTCACTGTCAAGTTATCCCTTTTCCTTTGCTCCTTAGTTTTTTGTAACTTCTCACACCTTTATGTCCACTTGGTTCATTTGTACATTACTCCTTGTTATTGCGCTTTACCTAATATTTTGTTTCAGCGAGTCTACTTCTAGTGCTTGTTTTGTTTCTGTGTCCCATCTGTGCCCTTCAAATCACATGCACATTGGGTCTAGGGTCTTTTAGAGGGCCTGCCTTCCTCTGGGATCAGCTATTTTGCCCATGTGCTCCGGTACCCAGGAGCGGGGGAACCAGCTGCTCCTTGTGGCAATGGGTATGGGGGAGGTAGAAGAAGAAAGCCCTGCTGGTGTCTCACAATGAATTGAACAAGAAGGACAGGCACACAGTAGGTGTTCAACAGGTTTTTGCTGAAGGAAGGAAACACGGTAGGAAGGGCCCCAGACCCCCTGGGGAATACTTGCTGATGACTCCCCCCTGTTGTCCTTCTACCCTCGGGCCAGAACTCAGCCTTTCCTTCTGAAGGAGAAGCAGCATCAGGAGTAGGCACTCTGGGTGTAATTCCCAATCTTGGGAGTTTGAGGTCGGTACACATCAGCACTAGAAAGAAGGGTTCCAAGAAGCTCAACCTCATGTAGAGGCTGGAAGGCAGGGCTAGGGTCTGCAGAGGGTGGGAAGTGGTACCCGATGCTGCCAAGTTCAGGGGCCTGGGTGGGCTTGGGAGCCCTTTTGAAAATGTGGAGCCTCGGGGCTTCTCTCTGAATGGCTTTGAGTGTTTGTGGGGTTCTTAATATGTAGGAAACTATGCCTCATATTTCCAGAAGATTTCAAGTCACCTATGAAAAATTAGTTACATTTAAACAGGAGGGTGAAGCCGAGCGTGGTGGCGCACGCTTGTAATCCCAGCATTCGGGAGGCTGAGACCGGAGGATCCGGGTTCGCGGCCAGCCTCAGCTATCTAGTGAGGCACTCCGCAACTTAGTGAGACTCGGTTTCAAAATAAAGAATAAAAAGTAGGGCTGGGGGTGTAGCTTGGAGGTAGAACGGCCTTGAGTTCAATCCCCAGTACCGCCAAAAAA